>CABHPQ010145229.1:11262-32981 GCA_902168405.1 Peromyscus aztecus
TGAGAGACTTCAAAGAGAAAAAGAAAACATCCTACATGCAGATTGCTCTGGCATGTGGGAACATAAGCAGCCTCTCCTTTGGGATCAATTATAACAGATGTTAAGACCAGATTGCATGTGAATGTTTGACAAATTGGGGATCAGGGATGGCAATCTTATTGCCCTCCACATGCCAGCAGCTGAGTGCTGTATCAACTGTCACTGTGGCCAGAATAACTTCGTAGAATCCACCAAGGTGGATAATGGTGATGGAAAACACATATTTTACATATAAGATCTTGAATTCTCCTTAAAGATATGGATTCTGGCTCCACATATCTGCTCTAGCCTTTACCACAATGCTCTAGAATTGGAAATCAAAGCTCCACATGCACTGGGTTGTTTTGTTTGTTTGTTGTAGGAAGAACCTTCTAGATAACCAAGGGTGACCTTGAATTTGTAATCCTCAGGCCTCCAGTTTGAGGGTGATGGGATCACAGGAACCTGACTTCAGTTACCACAGGATTTTCATGACAGCCTATTTCTCATGCTTGAATCCTTCTTCCTTCCTTCATTCCTCCCTTCCTCCCTACCTCTCTCCCTCCCTTCCTCCCTCTTTCTCTCCCTCCCTCCCTTCCTTCTTTCCTTTTTCCCTTTCTCCCTCCCTCTCTCTACCTTCCTTTCTCTCTTATCTATTTACGCTACTTTTCATGATAAATTGGTATAATGATTATGCAAATCTGTATGGAGGCTCTGCCAAAAAGTAAAATACAACTTATGATCCAGGTATTACCAGGTAGCTAGACAGTCATGAAAGGCTTACAGGTCATGATGACAGACCCCCTCTCTCATCTGCAACAACCAGTAAAGCCAAAGAGCAAACTACAGGATTTTGATACTGTCCAAAACAATGAGACCTAAGGTCCATCTCTGACTTGGGTGGAAAAGTAATAAATTGTCCACAAAGTGATAAACTACCCACAAAGTCATAAGATTACTATTTAGCCAAGGTTTCTGGTAAAGAACAAGACGTGCCATTGTCCCCTCCCTTAAGAGTTAATCCAAAGGGTCTGACAATCACCTGGATAGGAAAGAGACTCCATCTAGGAACTTTAAGAAATAGTGTAAAGCCTCCCTAAAAAGGCCTGTCAGTACAGTGGTGTCTCTCTGGCAGTGTGCACTGTCATCCCTTGAAAGCATTCAGGTCTCCAGTACATGGTCCCTCTGACCACTGTCCAGGCTCCTCCTTTGAGGGTGCCTAACTTAACCCTGTGTGTCTCATCTGAATTCTTCTGAGAGAGATCACAGGGATGGGGAACTGAGGGGAGTCCTGGTAACAGCATGCACCACTGATTGCACTGTTACTAGGCACTTAGGTTCATAAGCCTGCTGCCTCAGTTTCCCTGTACTATAAAGAAGTTAGGGAATAGAAAATGGCAAAGGAAAAATGGATTTATTTGGCTGTCTTATATTTTATAGAAAGCCATGCAGCAAAGGCCAGAATATATGTGAATTGATCTAAGATAGGCTAATCTTTCCTGTGGGGCAGGGGACCTGGTACCTTAGTAGCCTGGTCCACTGTCTCCATTCTCTGTTAAAAAAAAAAAAATACTGCATTGGAATGTAGGCTGAAGAAAATGGGGCCTAAAAATTTTCTCATTTTTAATGAGAAAATATTCTTAGGGGATTTCTGGGCCTAGAAGAGTCCTTTGTCCCTTAGTCTGGTCTTTGATAGGTGAAAAGTCAAATCTTTTTGTGTCTTTTCTTTGGAGATCAGCTTAAGCTCAGACTCCTGCATGCTTGCTAAACGTACTAAATTTGCAAGTGAAATGGAGCTGATAATCTGTGAGATGAAGAAAGGGGCATTAGAGTCTCTGTTTATACTATTTCCATTTCAAGTCTTCCAAGTGAGGTCATGGTTGCATCACTGCTGGGTGTATAGCCGAAAGAAGTGACGTTAATGTGTCCAAGGGGCAGCTGCATTCTCATGTTCATTACAGCACTATTCATTTTAGCCAAGACCTGGACACAGTCAAGTTGCCTATCAACCCACGATTAGATAAAGGAAATGTGGGAAATATGCATAGTAGGGTACTCTTCAGCCAGGTAAGAAGTGAAATCCTGTCATCTTGTAGGAAATGTACTGTGTTTTCCACCAAAGGGTTAATAAGACAAAGCTCCATTTGAAAGAATAGTAAATAAGCAACTTGGCAGAAATTAAAATTCTTCCAGAATTATCACTTCTTGAAACCAAAATATATACTCAAGGCTACACTCAAAATCTCACCCTGCTTATCAGTTGTGTTGCATACAGCTAGCCAATTGCATAAGCTTATAAGGTCAAGGTCTGAGCATTTAGAGTGAGGCACAGGACCCATTGGTGTTAGGTGAGGGGGACCCTGTATGTGTCAATGCAGGCAATGATGTGCCAAGAGATGAGAATGCAAACTCGGTTCAGACTGACTTCATCAGTCAGTCTGATCAGACTTCGGTCCACTGTCAGTATATTTAAAACACAGTACAATTTGGGGAAAAGTTCCAGGTTTCTAGGCAACAATCATTCCAGTTCTAGATGCACAATAAAGCTTAAGGTGTGACTACTTAGAAACTTCTTTACATGTGACCACGAGTGTGGGTTCTATAGTTAATGGGCCTAGGATCTGATGTGGTCTCTGACCAAGTTAGCATAGGGGAGGTAGTACATAAAATATATGTGACATCTTCCCTAAGGATAGCTTTTATTAACTCTGGGAGCTAAAGATAAAGTTCTATGGAGGGAGAATCAGGGGTAATCATTCTGGGGAGTTTGGGTGAGGTCTGCCTCTGTAGCAAGAGATGTGTAAGGTTTGCTGCCAGAGATCATAAGAAAGTCACTAGTTAGTTAACAGTATCCGCTCTCAGCTTTCTGGATGGAATGCAGGTATTTTATTTTACCTCCCCCAATGAAGAGACACCCCTGCATGCTTAACATTCCTGTTTTCCCTGGATTTCTGTAGGTGCAAGGACCTCCTTGCTCCCAACAGTTAGGTGGGAATAAAAATACAAAAGGAATCCTCACTAGGTGTGATTGCTTGCTGGATTGATGCAAGTAGGAACCTTTCCACAGAAGTAAAACTTTTTTTTTTGTCTTGCTGGAATACTTTGGAAGGCTGGAATGTGTTGTCCTTTTCTCCAGACCCCAGACCTATTTCTAACTGTGCGCAGGAACTTCTGTGCATGGATGGAACCAGACCTTATTAGGTGAAATATGCCAGATACAGAAAGACAAGTGCCATCCTATCTCACTTATGTGTCAGATCTAAAAATATTGGGCTCTAGGGTTTGAGAGTCCAGAGGACAGGGACAGAGTGGAGTGAAAAGAGGGAAGGCTGAGCAGTGGGTTCTAAGTTACAGTCAAGAAGGAGGGGAGTAGGAAAGTCTCCTGTGTAGCTGCCCAGCATTGTGACTACAGACAACAATTACACAGTGTGTGTCTATGAAAGCTCAGAGAAAGAGGTTTGGAAGGCCTACCACCAAGAACTAAGGTTTGGGAAGAGAAATATATTTTCCTTTCACTGTGGTGTGAATATTACATACCATATACATGTATTAAACATTACATAGAACCAATTATTATACACAACTTCTTTCTATTTATCAGTTAACAATTGTTCAAAATGGTAGTTACTAAAATTTGTCTTTCCCTTTGTTTAGATGACATCTGACTGCCCCCATCCCAATCACCTCCACTGAGGTGACAATGGACCCTTCATTTTCAATGCCCTTCCTCTATCATTTAGAGTTCTGGTAGAATCAGGACCATCTCACCGGTGAACTGCCATAGATATGTGGTGCAAATTCTCTTGCCTTCCCATTGGCTTAAAAAGCTTGTTTTGTGAGTGCATACAGAATTTATGAAAAGATCTGATGAGCCGAGGGACTCTAGTGGTCAGCATGGTAAAGGGTTCCCTCAGCAGTATCTTCTGAATGAATCAATGATGTAATCGGTGGATCTTTTTTAGATATAGCTGCTGAGCACTGTGCTTGGTGCTTGGGATAAACCCAGCCCTACAGAAAAGACAACTGCCTGCTCTCACTAAACTTGCATGCTAGTGTAAGTGTTCATGGATCTGGGGGAAGAGAATTAAAGAGGTAATGCACAAATGCATGATGGGATGGATAATGTAAGGTTACCAGCTTGAGGGATACTCAGCTGGTAAAGTCTACTTCTGGGTATATTTGTGAGTCGGTTGCCACTAGTGTGAGGTCAGCAAACTAAGTGGGGAACATCCACTCGGGTTTTGAGTAACACCCTCCACTGGTCTGAAAGCCAGGATGAAAATATAGGGGAAGGGAGAAAGTGTCTGTGATGGATAATCTCGATGCCAGTTTGATGAGCTTTAGAATCATTGTGGAAACAAACATAAGGGCATATGTGTGAGAGTTTCTAGACTGCGTTAATTGAGGTGGGAAGACTCACTCCAGTGTTGATGGCATCATCCCGTGGGTTGAGGTCCTGGACTGAATGAAATGGAGAAAGCTAGCTGAGCCCCTGAATTCATCTTTCTGCTTCCTGGCTATGGTTGCCATGTGACTGGCTGCCTCACTTCCTGCTGACATGCCTTCTTCACCATGAAGGACTGGACCTCCCAGCTGTGAGTCAAAATAAACTCTTCTCTGCTTAAGTTTCTTTTGTTAGATATTTTCTCATAGCAACAAGAAAAATTACCACTTCTCCCTATACGCTCCCTATCTTTTTTTCTCCATGTTTGACCCTGTTTCAGCCCTTAGCCATCAAGACTCCAGGTTATTTGGCCATCAACCTCTGACTAGTGCTGGAAGCTCCCAGAAGTGGGGGTAATGGGAGAGTCTCAGGCTGTTGGATGTATGGAAGACATCATGGGTGTTTTGCTCTGAGACTTTCACTCATGGTGAACTCCTTGGCTCTCCACCTCATAGACAGACACCATAGAACTGTCAAACCCTGGTGACACAGTGACAAAATAAAGAGATCCCTCCTATAAACATGTGTGTTGTATTAGTCTTTTTTCCCTGAAGAACCTTGACAAACACATACAGCATGTGAGAAACTGATAATTAAAGAGAACAAGGGCTATTACGACCAAGACATTGTATGGCAACGTATGAATAGGAAGGCCTGGGTACTTACCCTTGAGCTGTTGACATCTACATAAAGTATTGGAGGGAATGAAGAATGTGATCGTGTTCATTTCTAGGGGAAATGCTTGACAGCCATGGAGTGCTTCCAGCAGATGATGAAGTGGAAAGCTTGGCTGTGATGCTCATAGACAGGAAGATAGACAAGGAGGTTGAAGCGGAAAGAACAAGGTGACACCGAATTACATTTACAAAGAAACACCCTGCTACTGCATCGGACAGATTGTAAATAGTGTAGAAACAGAAATGGATAGGCATGTCAGGAGGCTACTGCAGAGAACACATTGGCTCACACAGAGTGATATGTGGGCAGGGATGATATATTTTTGGACACAGACTAAAGATGGAGGAGGAAGACTCCCTGCCAATGAGATACAGAGTGCAAACACAAGGAGGCATGGATGAGGCTGACCCAAGAATTTTGGTTTAAACATCTGGCAGATGGACTCCGATTAACTGAAGTTGAAAGAATAAGGTGAATTTTGGTGGAGATTCAGTATCTACCCTTTGAAAGTAGTTTGTATTTGTCTGTTGCTTGCTTTCCCATTATCTTGTCATCATATTTCTTAGAGAAGATTCAGTTCTTTATATTTTCTTTGCTCTTTTGTCAGTGATCAGTTAAATGGTTAGTTGTGTCTACTTGTTACAACCTAGAATCACTTGGGAAGAGACACTCAGTGAGGGATTGTCTACATGCAGTTGGCCTGTAGGCATATGTGTGGATGGTTGTCTTAAGTGAAGGAATTCATATGGGAGAACTCAGCCTACTGTGGGAGGCATCATTCCCTAGGCAGGGGAATCCTGGACTGTGTAAGAATAGAGAAGATGAGCTGAGCTCAAGCAAGAAAACAGGTAAGCTTGAATTCATTCATTTCTTTCTGTTCTTGACTGTGGATATAGTATGACTAGGTGTTTGAAGATCCTACCTTGACTACTCCACAATGATGGACTGTAACCTGGGATTGTAAGATGAAGTAAATCACTTTGTATTCTCTATAGAAACAGAACTGATAGAATGAAAAAAGTACAAATATACAAATATACACATATACATATACAGACATATACATATATGTATATATATATATTCATATGTTCATATATTCAGGGAGCCTGTATGGGATTGACATAGATATTCATATAGATGAATATCTCTTATAATACAATATTAAATAATTCTGAATATGTAATATTTGTTTTTATATAATTTATTTATATAGTTATTTATAATGAAAGTATATAATTATATCTGGTGATATATTGTGTCCCCCAATATATTGTGCATCCTAATAAACTTATCTGAGGTCAGAGAACAGAACAGCTGCTAGATAGACGTAGAGGCCAGAAAATGGTGGCACACACACCTTTAATCCTAGCATTCTGAAGGCAGAGATCCATCTGGATCTCTGTGAGTTAAAAGCCACACTGGAAACAGCCAGGCATGGTGATATACACCTTTCCAGGAAGTGATGGCAGGAAGCAGAAAGATATATAAGGCATAAAAACCAGGAACTAGAATCTGTTATGCTTTTAGGCTTTTGAGCAGCAGTTCAGCTGAGATCCATTTGGATAAGGACTCAGAGGCTTCCAGTCTGAAGAAACAGGATCAGCTGAGGAATTGGCGAGGTGAGGTTAGCTGTGGCCTGTTCTGTCTCTCTGATCTTTCAGCGTTCACCCCAATACCTGGCTCGGGATTTGTTTTCATTAATAAGACTGTCTAAAAATTTGTGCTACATCTGGCGCACCCAAAAATAAATCCCATGTATATGAATATATATATATAGAGAGAGATAGATAGATAGATAGAAAGATAGATAGATAGATAGATAGATAGATAGATAGATAGATAGATAGATATAGATAGATAGATATGGAATTTATTAGAGTGGCTTACAGGCTGTGGTCCAACTTGTCCAACAGCGGCTATCTACCAATGGAAGGTCTAAGAATCCAGTAGTTGTTCAGCCCATGAGTATAGGTAGACTTTTCTTTACTGCCCACTTAATAGACTCACGGGGATTGATCATAATACATGAGGTTGGGTGTCTTAGTTGGTCTTCCATATACTCTAGAATCCAGAAGAATTAGGCTGTAATGTCAGTGAAGGAATAAACTTGCTAGCAAGAGTGAGAGGAAGAAAGCACAGAGAACAAGCTTCCTTCTTCCATATCATTTATATTGTCTGTCAGCAGAAGGTGTGGCCTAGATTAAAGGTGTGTCTTCCCACTTCAAAACATCCTGATTAAAAGTGAGTCTTCCCTATGGGGAGGGAGGTTTATAGGAGCCAGTGGGGTCAAGGACACCACAAGAACTAACTAACCTGGGCCCATAGGGGCTCACAGAGATTTAACCGAGAACCAGGGAGCCTGCATGGGACTGACCTAGGGCCTCTGCATATATGCTACAGTTGTGTAACTTGATCTTCCTGTGGACTACTAACAGTGAGAGCAGGGGCTGTCTCTGACTCTGTTGCCTGCTTTTGGAACCCTTCCCTCCTACTGGATTGCCTGGTCCAGCCTTAACAGAAAAGGAGTTGCCCAGTGCATTACAGCTTGAACTATCATGGCTTGCTGATATTCATGGGAGGCCCACCCTTTTCTTAAGAGAAACAGAGAAGGAGGAATGGATGGGGGGTGGGAGAGGAAGAGGGGAGGTAGTCTGGAGGGCCTGGGAGGAGAGTAGGGAGGGAAAACTGTAGTTAGAGTTTTCCTGCCTGGCCCACAGTCAGGACAAATCTCTGTCACCAGCCAGTCCCACAGTCACTCAGACCCAACCAAGTAAACACAGAGACTTACATTGCTTACAAACTGTATGGCCATGGCAGGCTTCTTACTAACTGTTCTTATATATTAAATTAATCCATTTCTATAAATCTATACCTTGCCACGTGGCTTGTGGCTTACCGGCATCTTCACATGCTACTTGTCATGGCGGCGGCTGACAGTCTCTCCCTCTGTCTTCCTGTTCTCTCAATTCTCCTCTCTGTTAGTCCTGCCTATACTTCCTGCCTGGCCACTGGCCAATCAACGTTTTATTTATTGACCAATCAGAGCAATTTGACATACAGACCATCCCACAGCAGAAAACTTTGGTCAGGATATAAAAACAAAAAAGTAAATATATAAACAACAACCAAAAGCTACAGATAGATACATAATACACAGAACTTTTAATAGTGTGTGTGTGTGGGAGTAGGTCTTCCCACTTCAAACAATTTAATAAAGAAAAAAATCCTTCACAGTTGTGCCAGTCATTTGGATTTTAGTTAATTCCAGATGTAGTTAAGTTGACAACTAAGAATAGCCATCACAGTTAGCACATTTTATCCCAGCAACAGAAATGACACCAGGACACTATATTCAAGTGGTAGTATTTCAGTCCTTTGTTCCATTGATGTGCCTCTTTAGCTAATACTCTGCTGGCTTGATGGCTGTTGCTTCATAGTAAGCCCAGGCATTGAATACTATCAATTCTTCATATCGTCTCTCAAGAGTGAATAATCTCTTCTGAGTCTTTTACCTCTCCATATAAACTTCAGAGTGTTTGAAAATCTCTCTTAGACCCTCAGATGAATTTCTACAGCACATTGGAACAAACCACAATACTAATGATGTTAAATATTGCTGCCTGATGATGAACTATCTCTCCTTCATTCACTGATTTAATTCTTTGGTATTTTAAATCAGTTTTGAAGTTTTACTCATATAGTCATTATGTATATTTTGTTAGATTTATATCTAATTATTTCATTTTCAGAGTACCAACATAAATAGCAATGTATCCTTGATCTCAAGTTCTGCTGGTTTATTGTTAGTGTGTGGGAAGGCAGTATTATTTAATCTTGTATCTTGGAAACTTACTATCATTCTTATTGATTCCAGGAGACGTTGATTCTTTTTTACTTCATATGGAGTCATGACATATACAAAGTTATTCTCATTTCCCTGTTATACTTTAATTCCTTTCTTATTGAGTGTCTTATTGAGTTGGTATGTCCAGTGTAACATTGCAAGCAATGATAAGTAAGGTATCATTACTTTACTCGCAACCTTAGCCGGGAATATTCCAGTTCTTCAATGTCACCCGTGAGGGCAGGTAGCATTTTGCAGATGGTATTGATAGAATAAATAGGAACTATTTATTCCTAATCTGCTGAGAGTTTCTTCCATTAGTGACTGTTATAACCTTGTTAAGTCTTTCGCTGTTTCAATTGATAGTCATGTGATATTTTCCCGTGTTTAGACTGTTAACATAGTACATAACATTAATTTGTTTTTAAATGTTGAAGCAGCCTTCCAGATCTGGAGTAACTCCTACTTCATCTTGGTATGTAATTATTTTTGTGTATTTCTGTATTTAATATTCTAATATTCTATTGAAGGTATTTGTACCTGTGTTCATGAGCAAGCATAGCCTGTAGCTTCAATTTCTTGTAATGCCTTCTTTATCTGGCTTTGTTCTTAGGGCAATGCTGGTATTCTTGGCTTCAACCTGGAGTAGATTGCAGATAATGATTAGTGCTTAAAGGGATTGCCATGCCTGGTATCAATAAAGAATTAAAATACTAGGAGTGTAGCTCAGTGGTAGATCACTTGGCTAGCATGCCAGGTATTCTGACTTGTATTAACAGCAGCATAAAAGCCCAAACAGCCCTTCTATTGCATTTACTCATCCACTCTTCATGGCTCTCCCTTTTCTACTGTATGGCTGAGCCAGGTCAGTTTTCTCCTTTCTGAAGAATTTATCAATTCCTGTGATGCACACATTCAAGCACACATTTTCCTAACTTGGTTTGTCTGAACAACTCTTTACCTTTCATGGATAATTTCGCAGGGTAGAAAATTCTCAGTAGAATAATATATCTTACTCAGAACCTCTTTTATCTTAGTGTTCTCTCCTTTGCTTGCACAGATACTCAGAATATAATTACATAATTTTTGCCTCTGTTCACTTACGTGTAAATGGAAGTGAGAGGGCCCTCTCAATGTTTTTCTTTGCTTTTGATTATCTGAAATTGGATTGTATATAGATTACTTTTGGGGTATGTTTAGTCTGGCTGGTATTGTTTGGGCTTCCTAAATCTGGGATATGGTATCCAACCTTAAATTGGGGTGCATAGTAATTATTTTTGACTGCTAGTTCTGCTAGTTCTGTTTATTTTTTTCCTTTACTTTGAAATCCTATTAGTCACACATAATAGCTATTCTAGAACTCCAACAGTTCTTGGATGATCTGTTCCTTTGAAAACCACAGTCTTTAGCATTTGTTTTTTATTGCTTCTCAGAACTCCAATTTCTCTGATCACTTTATTCATCCATGTTTGCAAGATTTCAAGCTGTTCCCTTAATGCCCTTAGTGTGTTAGCCACGATGGCTCTAAGTTCCTCTCTGAACAATCCTAGAATCTCCAGCATGGCTGACTCTTGCCTTGAAGCTTACTTATTCTTTGCAAACTGATTTTTGTTTTCTTTATGCCTTTCATTTATTTACTTATATCTGGTTAAAATCCTGGTACAAAGCAGATAGAAGAGAGCCTTTTGTGGTACATCAGGAGGTAGAGGGAGGTGTGAGTTCAGTGGATACTTCTTGAAGCCCTATGGTGGTTAGGATTCCGTCATGGTGTGGGCCTGCATTCCTAGACTGTGAGTATCCTTGGCATTCCTCAGCTATTCCCCCTCTTTTTGGTAGGATGAGACAGCAGGAGCTGGCCTGAGTTGAATATTCCCTCCCCTAGGTTGGTTCACCTCTGACGAGATAGTTTAGAGAGTTTATCCAGGGTGCAAGCCTTGTTCGGAAGGAAAGATACTATGGTATGTTGTAAAGTGGCCACTTTCTAACTATCTGCCCCCTCCCCTGAGCTCTGGGTGATTTCCCCCCAGCATTCCCTTGAAGCAGCCATGCAACTATTACAGGTACAACTTGCACCAGTGGCCCCATGACTGTATGCTCCGAAAGATGCTAGCTGGCTCTCACATTTGCCCACACTGGTCCTCCAGCAGTCCATACTCATCCTGGCCACGGAGGCACGAGCTCTCATAAGTTGTGAGGGCAGCAGAATTCCTTCTCTGAATAAACTAGGAAGAGTTACTGAGTTTTTAATTTGTTTATATTTTCTGTTGTTACAGAATAAAGATGTGTAAGGTAGGGAGATTGAAATAAGTGACTTCCACACACATTTTCAGTAGCAGAAAGACGACCTCCTCCTCCTCAGCTGGAGGCTGGCAAAGCTGAGAAAGCATGCTGAAGGAGGAGACATTAGGACACACAACTGGGCAGCCACTATGGACTCTGGACTTTCACTCTGCCCTGCTGATTCATTTCAGATGCGGGTGTTGTGGTACTTCCAGGGACATGGATATAAATTCCATCTTTTCAGACATCCTGACCCACGGAATCTCCTTCTTGCCTCCTTAATGATTCCAGAGAAGGATAGGAAATTAATCAATGACTCATTAATTTTACTAATAATGTAAAGTTAATATAATTCAATTCTTCTGGGTTATGGAGGAACTGTCATCTAATTAAGAGAGAAATTTCTCCCACCAGTTTAAAAAGCACAGACACAGCCATTTATTAGTGGGACATGACCATTTTAGCGAACACTGAAATCCTATCACTGACGCATGCTGCTTACTGGAAGTGGTTTTATCTTTAGGTCCCAAGGTCGTCTGGTTCCTTTGCATTTTATTTCTCTAGAGAACACCAGCTGGGTATAGTGTAGGGGGCAGTGGTAAGAGAACAATATGGTGGTATGTTTTCTCCTTACCCTTGTTTCTACGGAGTGTAGAAGACCTGAAGGAGGGCACCTGATTTGAAGATTTGCAAAACTATTAGTAGATAAGATACTAAGCCATATCAAACAGAAAAATAGGAATTTCCCCTCTGAAACCTGTTACTGCCAGAGTAGGAGCTTACCTCCCAGGACAAGATTTCACACTGTTCTGACAACTGGTCAGACTACCTTGTAGGAGAGACTGGATCTAAGACAATGATGGGGAAGTGATGGGCAGGGCCACACCTTGGCCACTACTGCTCAACTATGCACGGCTCTTGCCCTCTATTAAAACATAAATTGTGCTGTGGATATCACTTTGTATAAATAAAATGCTGATTGGCCAGTAGCCAGGCAGGAAGTATAGGCAGGACAAGCAGAGAAGAGAATTCTGGGAAGTGGAAGGCTGAGGCAGAGAGACACTGCCAGCCACCGTGATGAGAAGCAACATGTTAAGATACCGGTAAGCCACGAGCTACGTGGCAACTTATAGATTAATAGAAATGGGTTAATTTAAGATATAAGAACAGTTAACAAGAAGCCTGCCACGGTCATACAGTTTGTAAGCAATATAAGTCTCTGTGTGCTTACTTGGTTGGGTCTGAGCGGCTGTGGGACTGGTGGGTGAGAGAGATTTGTCCTGACTGTGCACCAGGCAGGAAAACTCTAGCTACAGACTTGGAATAACTAGACCTCTTTTTTCCTCATCTTAAAGTGGCCACATTAAGTACATCTCTTTTCTCTGGGTTTCACTGTGATTTGTTGCTTTATTTAGCCCGGTAAGGATGGATGGACCAGCCTGGCTCATCGGTTGCTAGGGCACAGGCTCTGACCCTAACAATTCTAGTGGAAACCCTCTTGGATCTGTGTGGTCATCTTTTTCCATCTTTCACTCTTACCTGCTTCCCTGAGTCCTTGACCAAACAAAGCTTCCCCGGAGCTACGAAGTTCCCAGGCACTAAGTTGAAGCAAGCATATCAACTTGAACTGGGGACCTGAGCAAGAAAATTGAACTGGCCACTGTCAGCCAGTGTCTAGCCTGGTCCACTCAGTGGCAGCCACAAGAGCAGGACAGACTTGTCACATATAGATAGATGGCTTCTAGGCTTTCCTTATGAGTGCTGTGAAGTTCTCAGGGGGACAGGTTGATGGAAAGGTAACACCGTTTTCACAAAGTGACACAGAGTGACCTACAGTTCTGGCAGGAAATTGCATCTCTCTCTGTAGAATTCTTAGCTCAGTCAAGAGCCATCATAACAAGACAGGGCCATACCTACAAGTGGGGTGCAAATTAATCCCGCAGCTCTCCATGGTAACAGCTTATCACCCACACCCTCACATTTGTTATGGGTATTTTATTTCTCTTTGGCTGCCTTTTTTTTTTTTATATTTTTCCCTTCTAGAAGCAGATGTGCCCTCTGAAAATGAGGTTTGATACAGTATTGTCTTTGGTTTGTCTCCAGATGTGGCCAATTTAATGTTTCAGTCATAGGACGGCAAACAAATGCTTTCCAGGGAGAAATTAAATGATGGCATTTAAGTCTTAATTGCTGCTTAGAATCATATCCTTTTTAATACTTGATTCAAGTAAATGGATTCGTGGTTCTCCAAGTTTAACTTAGAAGAGCCGTGGAGCTAAAGAGACAATAATTCACCTCTATAGCATTTCTTAAAATGAAAATAAATGTAGTTGTGCAGCCCTTTTATATTCAAAAAATGTGACTGCTAGATATTTAGTCCTAGCATAGTTTATATCTCCTCTCCCATATAACTACTGATGTGCAAAATCTACTTCGTAATGAAACATGAAAATCCTGAACACATCTGTCATGCTGTCTCCCGCACAACTACACAGCAGGAGAATCTTGAATTAGTGAAGCACAGAATTAGCCTGTTTTTTCTTGGTGAGCTCTGGTGCCTGAAAAGCTCCCCTCAAACTGTAATTCCCTTTATTTAAAGAGGGTGCTTGCAGAAATCTCTATTACACCACATAAGATTTTCATAAGTCCATGCTAAAAGGCTGGTCTGAAGAGAAATCTGTGTTGCCCAAAGTTCAAAGAGCTGCTGGCTGCAGGAAGTAAGAGTGGAGGCTGTGCAGCCACTGGCAGAGATCCCCAAAGCAAAGAGTCAGCTGCTGGATGAGGTGGCTGAGATGTTCCTGCATGTGGAGTGCTGTCCCTGGGCAGACTTTCCCATCAATCCATCTACCCATCCATCTGTCTATCCCTGTATCTATTCATCCACATATCTGCAAATCCATCTGTCTATTTGTCTGTATCCTTCCCTTCCCTTCCATCCATCCATCCATCCATCCATCCATCCATCCATCCATCCATCCATTCATCCTCCCACTCACTCACACATTTGTCCACTCATCCTTCCAACCATCTATCACCCATCCATCCTTCCATTCAGCCACCCAACCTCCCATCCAGAGATCTTTCAACCCACCCACACATCCATCCGTCTATCCATCAACCTATCAATTCCATACTGACACTATTATAGCTCTGACAAATCAGCAGAAAACAACCATCAGAGGTCATAATGCCAAGGAGACTATAGCCAAAAGCCCTCTGATCAGTCATTTTTAATATGACACAAAAGTAGTAGCTTATTGAAGAGTTACACAGGTTGTGCTTGAGGTGGTTATAATGTGAGAAGATGGCTAAGCCTGGTCCAGCAGTTGCCTAAGTAGGACTTGGGGACAAGGACAATAGGACAGAAAAAAAGAAGGAAGAAACTAGCACCAGAGAGAACAGACACCTGGAAAAGCATACAGAGATGTACTTAATCAAACCACCCCATCCTCATGTTCCAGTTACTTCTAGAATCTTTGTTTTCCATCTTTGTTTATTACATTTGGGGACAATTACTTTGATAGCTCTTGAAACATCTGGACTTCCATTAAATTATATAGTTTTTTGTGACCTCATGTAGCCCAGGCTGGACTCTAGCTGGATGTGTAGCTGATGATGACCTTGAACTCCTGGCTTTTCTGCCACCACCTCCCAAGTGCTGAGATTCAAGTGTACATTCCTCCATTTATGTAGTGCAGGTCTTCATGTATTCCACTCAAGCACTCTACAAACTGAGCTACATCCCCGACCCTCTATTATCGTCTTAATGACTAATAGGAACAAGAACCATAGTTAGCAATTAATGAGTATGTATCAGGTACCCCGCCTATGTCTTATGTGTGTACTATCTCACTATAATCCTTATATCCTCATATATGGAATTACTGAGCTCAGGTCAGTGAATTAATATGAGAAAAGGAACAGAGTAAGCAATTGTTATATGGAGAAGACTGGGGTCACAGGTCAACAGACAACAACTCAAATTTAGGTATCTCCACAAAGCAAACTTTGCTTCCATACAGAAAGGTGTGTGGTAACCAAAAGGTGGAGAGCAAGCATGCTGTCTACCATGGCGTCCACCTTTTGGCTAATGCCAGGGGGAATGGCTGATTCTCGTTGGCTGAGTTTCTATACTCAATGGCTGCTTTGAGGAAGGTGCAAAAAGAGAACAAAGCAAGAGTGCAGGGAGAGGGGGTCAGAACAGTTCACCATTCCTGGAGACTGTGGCAGTATGCAAGGATTTCAGAAAAGCGACTAAGCCACTTCTCACATAACAACAAATGCCAGAGTCCTCCCTCTGTGGCTGTTACATGACTGAAGTTAGATTCAGTGTCTGTTTTTCATTCTCTTTTAGTTTTAGCGATGTTTTTATTTATTATTTATTTTCTAGTACTAGGGATAGAACCTGAAGCCTCTGTCATGCTACACCTTCACTCTACACTGAGGTCCAGCCTAAGCCCTTTTTGAAGCTGTGGACTTCTGATTCTGACTGTAGCCTTGTTATATGCTCACAAAAGACATTGATCATGGACCTAACAAACTCCAGCAGCGCTCTCTGCTCACCAAACAGTTCCATTTCTCTTATTCTGTCTTCACAGGATGTGACTTACAGACTCCTCTCCTTGCTAGCTCTTGGTCTCCCTGTCCATAACAACCAGCAGCCCCTCCGATTGATTCTCTCAAGCAGTCACTAGAAGCAGACAGTCTCAGGATGTGATCTGACAGGCACTGAGTGAAGGAGGGTCCTCTGAATCTTAGCAAGCATCCAATTACCATCCACCACCATTATCATACCTACAAGTCAGATCTGTGTGCAAACTAGAATTCACCAGACAGATGTAAATAGATGTGGGCTTTGGTCTTCAGGATTTCTTCCTTGGTTCTAGATGGCATAAATGCAGGAAAAATGCAAGCTACTTTGGCTATGAAGCATCTCCTAGTTATGAGCTGGTGAGTCCCTTCCAGCAACTTCTAGTCAACTTTGCTGGCAAAACAATCACATAGCTGGTAGATGTAGGAGCTGCCATTTTAACCTGGGTCAAAATGACTTCGATGCACAGAGAAGGACTTATTTGGTTGTTTGTGCATTGTCCTCTGAAAAGGTGGCCAGTGTTTCCTTCCCAATTCACTAAAAAACTGATGGTTCCATGTGACATTTTTGTATGTACAGGATCAGGCTCTTTTTGGAACCCCCTTCTTCTTTCTAGAGCTCATAAGAAGGCTTGAAAGTTCAGTAAAATTCTTGCCATGGCACCTAGCAAATTCCATATCCATGCTTCTAAAATAGACAGTAGGAATGGAGCCCTGAAGACATTTGCTGGGAAGAAGGTTCCTGTCACTTCTGGAAAGCTAACAGGTTCATTGTAATCCTGGGAAGAGCGGTAACAAAATCAGAAGGCACTGCCCCAGATAGGATATGGAATTTGATGATGTTGTCATCTCAGTGCTACACAATTATTAAGTCATCATTTCCTTCTAGGATTTAAGTTTAACAGATGGTAGTTCACAACTCAAACTGTACTTAAACATCACACTGTCCCTTAAAGTCTCTTCTCTCACTCCCTCTCCTCTCGTATCACCACAAGCCTGAGAAGGATTATTTCTCCCAGAATGGCAATGAAGCAATGGAAACACAGAAATGATAACTGTAATTTACAACGCCTTACAGTAACACCAGTAAGAAGATTAGGGAGGCTCCAAAGAAAAGAATAATTACCTGAGTTTAGAGCAATGCAAAGTAAGAGAAGCTATGAGCCTGTCTTGGTGACACATGCCTGTTAATCCAACACACGGGGTGTGGCGGGGGTAGAGGGAGGAAAATTAGGAGTGTAAGGATATGTTTAGGTCCATAGTGAGTTTGAGGCCAGCCTGGGCTACATGTGACCCCATCTCAAATAAACTTAACAGGGATGGAGAGATGGCCCAGTGGGTAGGAGCAAATGCTGCTCTTATAGAGGACCCAACCAAGTTCAGTTCTCAGGATCTATTCCAGGCAGCTCACATCCACTTCTAACTTGAGCTCCAGGAGATCGAGTACCCCCTTCTGAACTCTTCAGGCACACGCACACCATAATTAAAAATAAAATCTTTTAAAAATGTATTAAAAGCTAATTAACTAACCAAATAAATAAATTTGTATGCAAAACTGGCATATAAAGAAGGATCTTATTATGACAGTAACCCTGTTACTGTTTCTGCCTTGACAGTTTATAAATTAGTCTGAGGAACCTCAGACTCATTTCTGCTACTACTATTTTCTTAGAATATGAACCCCAGCAGAAAGGGAGCCACCAGGACCCCATAAATGACATCATTTTAAACACACAAGGGATCATTTCACCTTGCTCAGCCTGCTTTCTTATAGAACCCAAGACCACCAGCCCAGGGATGGCCCTGCCCACAATGGCCCCTCCCCCACCCATCACTGATTAAGAAAATGTTAAAAGGGTGAGAGATATGTACATCCCAAATGTCTCTGAATTACTTACATGAACTATAGCAAGGAGAGTAGTTAAATAAAGTTAGAACCACATACTTCTAAAGCTAGAACTGAATTGAAATCTCTTGGGATGACCTGGTTTAATAAAAGGTCCAGGTCCTATTCCCCACTGTACAAATGGAGGGCATGGAGGTGGATGAGGTCCAGGGTTCTGGACTCACTAGCATTTCCATCTTGTCATCTGTCTTAGTTAAGGTTACTATTGCTGTGCAGCAGGAATCTTAAAGTGTCTTATTAATAAAAACAAACCTGGAGCCAGGTATTGGGGTGAACGCTGAAAGATCAGAGAGACAGAACAGGCCACAGCCACCTCACCTTGCCAATTCCTCAGCTGATCCTGTTTCCTCAGACTGGAAGCCTCCGAGTCCTTATCCAGAATGAATCTCAGCTGAACTGCTTCTCGAAAGCCTAAAAACTTAACCAGCCAAAAGCTTCTAGTTTCTGGTCCTCACGCCTTATATACATTTCTGCTTTCTGCCCTTACTTCCTGGGATTAAAGGTGTGAGTCACCATGCCTGGCTATTTCCAGTGTGGCCTTGAACTCACAGAGATCCATGCCTCTGGAATGCTAGAATTAAAGGCGTGAGTGCCACCATTTTCTGGCCTCTGTATCTAGTGGCTCTTCTGTTCTCTGACCCCAGATAAGTTTATTAGGGTGCACAATATTTTGGGGAACACTATACCACCACATTGCTGTGATAAAACATCATGACAATAAACAACTTGAGGAGAAAAGGGTTTATTTGGATTACATTTCCACATTCAAACATGGCAGAAACCTGGAGGCAGGAGTTGATGTAGCAGCCATGGAGGGACGCTGCTTACTGGCTTGCTCCCCATGGCTTGCTCAGCCTGCTTTCTTATAGAACCCAAGACCACCAGCCCAGGGATGGCCCTGCCCACAATGGCCCCTCCCCCACCCATCACTGATTAAGAAAATGTTGTACAGGCTTGCCTACAGCCTAATCTTATGGAGTTACTTTCTCAAGTAAGTTCCCCTCCTCTTCTATGACTCTAGTCTGTGTTGAATTGACATAAAAACTAGCCAGCACACAATCCCGCTGGCTAGGACGCAGGAGCTGAACAGTCCTGACTCCTGGCCTCATGTCAGGATCTCAAAATACAGATCAAAACTACTTCAGATTAAAGAGCAGCTCAAGTGTGTTCCCTGAGTCTCCTTAATTCATCTAAGTTTGGAGAACCATCTTTAGTTAGGACTTCATGGACTATCAGAAATGAACTAAAATTATAAATTGTATTGTAATTGTCAAGGAAGAACATGACAAAAAATGAGGTCCAAAAAACGTTTCCTACCAATTTTAATCTTTGTAACACCATTATAGAACTATCTGGACCCTAAAATTGCACTAAGTAGATTTGCTCGTCTGGCTGTGTTAATCACTTGACCTGCACAAGCTTGTGTGATGCTGTTAAGAAGGCTGCTATGAGGGCCTTTTGTTATCTTCATTTTACAGACAAGGAAACAAAATGCAGAAGTTAGCTACATTTTCAAGAGATAAATAAAGCATAAGTCAGAATTAGGACGAAGGTCTAACTCAGAATTAATGTCTAGTCTTCTTGCTTTTATTTTTTTAAAGATTTATTTACATGTGTGTGTCTGTGTGAGTGTATGCCACATATATGTGAGTGTCCAGGACACCAGAAGAGCACATAGAATTCTAGAGTTCTGGGTGATCATGAGCTGCCTGATATATATGCTGGCACAGACATTGGGCTCTCTAAAAGAGCTCTTAACCACTGCACCATCACTTCAGGCCATCCTAGCATGAGATCAATCTAACTAAGGGGCAAGAGGAAATAACAAAGTACCTGTTGTGTGTGTGTGTGTGTGTGTGTGTGTGTGTGTGTCCATGCACACATATGTGTTGTGTGCATTTACTTGTATATGTGTGTTTGTATGTTTATGTGTGTTTATGTATATGAATGTTTGTGTATGTATGTGTCTCTGCATGTGAGTATGCAAGTGTCTGTGTGTGAATATGTATATATGTATATGTATAAGTGTATGTGTGTGTGTCTCTCTGTGTGAATGTGTCTGTATCTTTGTGCAAGTGTGCAAGTATATATGTGTATGGGTGTGTATGTGTATGCATATGTGCATGGGGTGAGTGTGTGTGGGGTGAGTGTGTGTATTGTGGGTGAGTGTGCAAGTGCATATGTATATGAGTGAGTGTGGGGGGAGGTGAGTGTATGTGTGTGTGTGTATGTGTGTGTGTGTGTGTGTGTGTGTGTGTGTGTGTGTTCTAATGGGATATGAGGCTATGAGGAGCAAAGAGCTATAGGAAAAGGATGAAACCAGAACCACTAAGGAGATTCGCCAGTATCTTAAGAATGCAGTCCACAATGTGGTTATAAGAGAAGCAAGCTGATTAAAATTATGAACTTTTTGTTTATCTCTGGTTCTGTTGGGTGCTAGGTTCCTCTTTTGAATAATTGAAAGAACCCTGACCAATCTAGGGCACGGGGACTTTCAGAGGAAACAGTTCTGATGCCACAGGTCATCCACTGAAGGCAGCTGGGTCAGCCCGTGTCCTGGGAGAATTCAGGATAAAAATCTCCTATCCCATGTGCCAGCTGATTTTGGGCACCAGGAGGGAGCCTACTTCCTCTTCATGTCTGCTTATGTTCTACACCCATGCTTATAAATGTAAAACTGCAATTCAGAAATTCACCAAACCTATGAGAAAAGGGAATAAACCAACCCAAGTGCATGGCAAACCAGTATCATAACCAGAGTTAGGACTCAGTCACCTTAGAAGCACAGTGTTCTGTCAGGACATCACTTAGGGGAGGACTCTATCTTTAGAACAAAGGGCATAGCGAAGAAACCCCAGCAATTTTCAGTTATCACACTGTGAGTGAAAGCGGGACTGGCCACGCGTATCTGATATAATTACAAATAGATTGTAGGCTAGAGCAAAGCATTCTATTAGGAGACACAAGTTTCATCAGAGGAGAAATGGGGTGTAAATATGAAATCAGAGAAGTTAAATAAAAGCTGAGGCCTTATAATGGGACTTAGAAGGAACACTTGATAGTCAATATGCGTGTTCTTCCTCTCTACTGTCTTGATGATTTCTAAGCTTTGTCTACTGACAACACTGCACCAGTATAATCCCAGTGTGTGCCCAGAAACATCTACACCTACACCGTGATCTCTCTATATAACATCCTAATCAAAAGAAACCCAATTCCTCTAATACATGCTTGCATCTAGGTTTAGGATAGGAAATATATTAACATAAGAAGACCCTAGGATTTCTTGTTAATTCAGAAATCATGGAAGTGATAACCACAGTGTTAAATCACACATGCTCAGGAGACTTAATGTATGGGCCATTGTAAGTACAACTCCAAGGACCAGAAAACAGAACAAGGAAAAAACATCCAATGGACTAAATGTACACATTCATAATAAAATCAAATGACAATGTATGAGAAAACTGCATTGGTCAGCACTGGCAGCTGACAGAAGAAAGTTTTAACAGTTTAAAAACTGGTAAGTGGAGGGAAAGAATTCAACAATCATCTTTTTGTCCATACATAGTATCGTATAGTATATAATATGTAATGTAATACATAATATGTACATATCTCACAATGGCTGATGAATGGGAAATTCTGAAAAAGCACCTTTCAGACTGAGCCGGACGATAAACAAATGAAAACTAAATACACAGAGTAGCTATTGCATGCATCATTCTGATGAAACTAAGGCTTTAATTCTACATTGCAGAGAAAGGGCAAGGAGAGGATGCACAGGAAAAAAAGAAAGAAAGAAAAGTATAAGAAATGCTACTGACATTAGTTCCTCAATAAGCATTACAGGAGAAAAGTAAGAGAGTTAAGGAGAAACTATGGATGAAGGACATTACAATACACAGCAATAAGTTTCATTTGTTCTTCTTTCAATGTATGTATTCGGGATAATT
>CABHPQ010145230.1:0-12787 GCA_902168405.1 Peromyscus aztecus
GTGTGTGTGTGTGTGTGTGTGTGTGTTCCATGAATTTACATGAAGCAGAATGTAGACATTCTAAGACTGTACTCATAAACAGTGAAATGATAATGAGATGAATATGAGCAAAAAGCAATGATACACATGCATGAAATTACCTCAGTGAAACTCAATTATTTTATGTACTAAGAAAAATAGTTGAATGAAGCCAGACAGTGGTGGTGCATGCCTTTAATTCTAGCACTTGGGAGACAGAGGCAAGTGGATCTCTGTGAGTTTGAGGCCACCCTTGTCTACAGAGTGGGTTTCAGGACAGCCAGGGATACACAGAGAGACACTGTCTTGAAAAAAAAGTAATAATAATTGAATAAAAAAGCAATGTAAGTTTTGATGAGCAGCTATACGGAAGAAGGTAGTATTTCTTATTTCTTCTTGTTCATGAGAAATAAGCTAACCCCAGGCTATTAAGCTTAAAAAAGAAAACCAGGGGAAAATAGAACTGAGAAGAGCCTTATTGGATCATAGCAAACTTCTACCATTGATTTAGAAAATGATGCCGTAGGATCTGGAGAGAGGGCTTATTGGGAAAGAGAACTTGCTGAGAAAGAATAAGGACCTGACTTTAGAACTCAGCATTCATGTAAAAAGCCAGGCTTTGCCTGTTTTCTTGAGCACTGTGGCAGCTGGAACCAGGAGGATTGCTTAGGCTTGCTGGTGACCAACCTAGCTCCAGGGTCAGCAAGGGCAGGAAGAGGTGGAACAGAATACCTTAACTTCCTCTTTTGGCTTCTACATGCATATCAACATATGCACCATCACACATACACAAAGACAATATGCCTACACTCCACAAAACACACACATACACACACACAGTAAATGAATATACAAAACTGAGCCCATAAATTAGCTAGGAAGTTGATTATATTGCCTTCCATCTAGAGAACAATTTATTACACAAGATACCGTAAGGGAACGCTAGACTTGCCACTTGGAAATCAGTCCATGTTAGCAGTAGAATTTGATTGTGGATAGTTTTCAACTTACAATGATTTGACATATAAATTTTTTTCTGGCCTTTTGATGATATGGAAACCATATCCAATGTCTTCAACTTACAATGATTTGACACATAAATTTTTTCTGGTCTTTTGATGATATGAAAACCATATCCAGTGTCTTAGGGTTTCTATTGCTGTGAAGACACACCATGACCATGGCAACTCTTATAAAGGAAAACATTTAATTGGGGCTGGCTTGCAGTTTCAGAGGTTTAGTCCATTATCATGTTGAGAAGCATGGCAGCATGCAGGCAGACATGGTGCTGGAGAAGGAGCTGAGAGGTCTATATTGTGATCCACAGGCAGCAGCAGGCGACTGCGACACTATGGCAAGACATGAGCTTATGAGACCTCAAAGCTTGCCTCCACAGGAACACACTTCCTCCAACAAGATCACTCAAATTTCAACAAGGCCGTACTTCCTATAATGTCTCTCGCTATGGACCAAGCATTCAAACACAGGAGTCGATGGGGGCCATTCCTATTCAAACCACCACGTCAATTAGCAGGAACTGTATTTCAAATGTTGAGTTTTGCTCTTTCAGAGGCTGGCAACATACATTATGTTTCTCCCTGGATACAAATGTCAGTGGCTATGAACCCCAGCTGCCCATCTATCACACAGTAAAATGGTTAAGTATCCAGTATGCTTGGTGTGCTATGTTGCTAAGTGCTGATGCTTGGTAGTATATGCATATTAAATGTATGCTTTAATTTATGATAAATTCAATTTTCAATGGCTTTATCAGGAAGTATCTGTTGTAAGTTGTGGAGCATGCATACTTCAAAACTGTTTTTTCTCTACTTAGATCACATAAGGAGGCTGGTAGCTGTCTGTTCTAATAATCTTGTCTAGCTGAGAGGGTTTATTAATTAGCTACCTTCTTAAATCTTCCAGATGTGCTATTACCGAATTTTAGAATCACACCCATAATTTTACCCTTACTCTGAGAACAGTTCCTCCTTGGAGAATGCTTTACTTATGGTAAGTAGATGAAAAATAGTTTTATTTTATAAGCACAAACATTGTACCTTTCTGTTGTCTATTTGAGAAGTATCCCTGTCTTTAATCTTCTTAGCTCATATTAATTATACAGAATGATTGATTTCATTGTGACATTTTTGTGCATGCATATAATACATTTTGGTGATATAAAACCCCCATGCTCCTGCCTACTTTAGCTCCTTCATCTGTTTCAATAGTATCTTCTTTGTCACTTTTTGAAAGATTCAATATTGTATTACAAATTTCTGTAAGTTAACCGACAAATTATTAATTGCATTCTCCCCTTGTGCAGGGGATGGAACCCAGGGCTTTGCATAAACTGTAGAAGCACTCTTCTATTTTGCTTAGTTCCTAGCCACTGATAAGTACTTATTCTATTTTCTAGGTTACTCCAGGCCATATAGCCTGACTGAATAATACAAGCCACGCCTTTCTAGAACCCTACATGGGTCCTCATTGCCTTCCTGATTTTCCTCCACTATTTTCCAATCTTTGCCACTAAATCCCAGAGTCATCAGCATTTTCTTGGGTTTCATTACTGTGACAACTTAAACATTATTATGTACCAGGATTTTTCTTTGGGGCCACCAACCAGCTCTCAAATCCTAACACAGAGACTTATTAGTTTTGAATGCTTAGCCTAGCTGAGGAATGTTTCTGGCTAGTTCTTTTTAATTTAAATTAATCTGTTTCTCTTTATCTACCTTTTACCTCGGGGCTTATTACCTTTCTTCTGTATATCTTGCTTTCACTGCTTCTCTGTGTCTATCTGGCTGGGGGGTCTCTCTGCCTGGCTTCTTTCCCAGGCGTGTTCCTCACTTTTCTCCTCCTTCTTCCTTCATTCTTTCTTTTATCTCTCTGAGCCTAGATTTCTCATCTTATTTTTTCTCTCTGCCTGCCAGCCCTGCTTATCCTATCTCTGCCTAGCTATTGGCTCTTCAGCTTTTTATTAGACCAGTCAGGTGCCTTAGGTGTATGCAAGGTGAAACAAATGCAACACAACTTTACATAATTAAACGTGAATCCTCACATCATTAAGCAAATGTAGAATAAACAAAAGTAACACACCTTTACACAGTTAAAGTAATATTTCACAGCATAAACAGATGTAACACATCTTTGCTTAGTTAAAACAATATTCCACATTGTTTTAATCACGATGTGTATAAATCCCCAAACCACCAACTTCTTCTTGGGTTTCATTATTGTGACAACTTAAACATGACTATTGCTATGGTCTGTATCCATAATGTCTTCCAAAGAACCACAATTTCAAAGCTGAGTCCCCAGCATGAGCCTATTGGAAGATGGTCCAAAACTTTTAGAATTAAGGTCTGTTGGTCATTGGAGTTGACTTCTAGTTCTCTTTCAAGCTGGGATTACAGGTGTGAGTAACTAGTCTCACTCATTTTGGGGGGTTTATTACCCCACCAAATATCAGCCATTTATAGTCATGGAAAGAAAAAAGTATGTTTTGTGGGTTCTTAAGTGTAAGAAATGTAATTGCAATTATTGTAATTGTTAGGTAAGACCTTCAGTTTAAAGACCAGGAACAGTCAATCTTGGCAATTAACAGGAAACCAGAAAGCTCTTCTGTTTAAAAAATGCAAAGACTTTCTAATTGATAGTTAAAGAAGCCATCTACCTAGAAATTTTACAGAAAGAACATAGTACTTATTTAGCTTCTTAACTTCATTAACTAGCCCTGAAAGGGAAGAGGTGATAAAAAAAGTAATGTCTTCTTTCCAATTATTAAAGAGACATGTATTTTCAAAAAGATGTTTAAATGTCTTATTAAAACTTGTTCAGAATGTGTTACATAAACAGAAAGAAAGTTTTGAATTTGAGGAGAGAAACCTAGTAGTTTAAAGTTTCAGATCTTATTAGCCATCTGAATATTCTCAAATATATTTAACACATTTTTTTTTGTCTGTGGATGAAAAGAAACACACTCCTTTACCCCTTTATTTCCTTTTGCTACCCACAAGTAGTATCCTCAGCTCAAAGGACATGGGTTTTCACCATCACTGACATATTTCATTAATTAATTCAATTAATTAATGATTTAATTCGGATCCTCAGTACTTCTCCTCTCCAGCCCCTCAACTGCCAAACCAACTCTTATTTGTGAGACACTTTCTTGTTGTTCCTTTTGTCATTTTTTTTAATCTACCTTTCTTCTTCAATCAGTACCTTTGCCTGGTCCTTGGGGAAGGAAGGATATAGTTCTGAGTGTCCCCAAATAGCAGAAACTATCTTCTCTTCTCTTCCATCCACCATCTCCCTCTTATGTCACCAATCCTTTCCTTTTCTCTTCTCTTTACCTTTCTTCTCTTCCCCCTCCTCCCCCTTCTCCTCCTCCTCCCCAGGTCCTCCCACCATGCTCTCCCCTCTGCTGGGCTATGTCTCCCTTTGAATTGGATGTTATACATGTTCACACATCCAGTTAACATAAACATTCCATGTTGTCATTTCTTTGGGATCTGACACATCTCTTTGTAGGTCCTTTTATTTTCTGTTTTATTTTTGATTTTGCATTAAAGCTTCTGTTGGATTCTGAGATGTCTTCCCTTTGTGATGGATTTCCTTTCTACATATGCTTTTAAACTCACAATCTATTTTTATTTGATTAAATAAAAATAATGACATAAAGATTGTTTTTGAAGTCTGGCATTTAATAATATTTCTTTCTAAACACATACTAGATGATTTTATTTCAGCTTGGAAAAAGAAAAGAAAAAGTTCTTTTCAGTATGTCTCTTTTGGACAAATTCTATTAAATTTTGTTTCATTTCACAGGAAGTTTTCTTAAATGCTGTTTATTATTGTGGGTTTTCACCCCCAGAACAGGAATTTCAGGGTACAATCTACATTGTTGTGCCCCCCCCATCTTAAGAGTAGTCATTTCTGGTTTTTTTGTTTGTTTGTTTGTTTGTTTGTCTTCTTCCTTAATATGCAGGCATTTATAATTACACCAGGACTCCTGAAAGTAGTATTTCTTTTTTCTTTCTTTATTTTTATTGATTTTACATACCAACCACAGTTCCCCCTCCCTCTCCTCCTCCCACTTCCCCCACTTCCCTCAACACACACCCCTCCACTCCTCAGAACCACCCCCATCCACTCATCAGAAGAGGTAAGGCCTCCACCTCCCAAGGGGAGTCAACAACACCTCGCACATTCATTTGAGGCAGGAACCCCACACACACACCCAGTCAAGGCTGAGCAAGGAATTCATCATATGGAATGGGCTTCAAAAAGCCAGCTCATGCACCAGGGATAGATCCTGGTCCCACTGCCAGGGGCTCCTCAAATGGACCAGGCAACAAAACTGTCCCTCACATGCAGTGGTCCTAGTTCAGTCCCTGCAGGCTCCCTAGCTGTCAGCAGTGTCCATGTGCTCCCACAAGTTCAGGTCCATCGGTCTCAGTGGGTTTTCCTCTCATGCAGTAGAGAAGGAAGAGGGATTATGTGAGCAAGGAGGGAAAGCAGTATTTCTTATTGGTTGGTCCTTATTTCTGTTTTTGAAATAACCTGCTGGCTGCTTTTGAGTATTTGTATTTAATTCTCATTTTTCAGCATTTTGAATGAATATGCCTCTTTGGAATATTTGCAATTATCCTGCTTAATGTTTTCTGAGACATTTTACGTTTAGGGCTAGTGACTTTTTTCCATTAGGAAAAATTATAGCCAATATCTCCTCAAATATTTCTTCTGCTTCATTCTCTGCCCCTTCCCCAGGGGAACTTCTACATTGTATTAACTTGTATCTTCCTTTCTTACAGTTCAGATTGTGAAATTGTTAGGAACATTGATGGACAGGAAGTTTTGTAGACCTAGATTTTTTAGCTTATTAGAGTAAATACTGAAAAATGTGATTGATGGATCAAAAGAGAAGAACATGTTACCTTCTTAATGAAATGTTAAAACTCCTTTCAACATGGCTGTGCCATTTGCATTCCAAGGAGCAATAATTATTGATAAGTGTTTACTCTTGGTATTTCCAGTTGTATTTATTCTCTTAACTATCTTTTGCAGACCAAAATCTGCTAATTTTAATGAATTCTAACATGAGATATTTCTTTCTTTAATTTTTATTGTTTTATTGAAGAAAAATAGATCTATTAGAAAAAATCAAGATTGACTAGATTTTGTTCTGTGTTAGTTGTAGGAATTTTCTACTAAGTTGTTGTCTCCATTCTATCGTACATTTTGAATGAATTTTCATGCACGTTATAAGATCAATGGTGAAAGGACCAGACTCAGCACAGAACACAACAAGACTAAGTTCTCAGCACAAAGGACATTTATTTGCCCCAAAGGGACAGGAGGCAGGGAATAAGAGACAAAGACAGAAGACAGAGGATAAGGGAGAAGAGAAAAAGAACAAGGGAAAAGGTGAAGGAATATTTTCCCCAGAGGGACATAGACCTGTCTCCAGATAGAGAGGAAACAGATGTGGCCCATAGGCAAGTGGCATTTTATAAAGGTAAAAGTGGAGGATGAGTTGGTTTGTTTTGATTGGGAATGTTAATTAGGGTAGCCAAAATGGGACTTTTGATTTCTGGACTTCAATACTTTGACAGCTGGACCTTGGTAGTCACCCTCGGGAGAAGTGGCTAAATAAGGGAATAGACCTTGGTGGCTAGCTTTAAGAATGTAAACTAATGACTTTAAGCAAGCAGAGGAAATGGGGGAAGGGCAAAGCCTGCCAGAGCCATGTTTGCCAGGCTTGGGCCTACTAGAGGCCTTCAAATATTGATATACATTTTTGGCAAATGGACATCAAGGTTTTTTTTCTTTAAACATCTATTAAAAGCCGTTCTCTTTTTGTAGAACATGTGTTCCTCAATAATAATTTAAGTCATTCCCACTACTCTGTCTTCATGCCAACTTACAGATTTAGTTTCCTGTGTATCTCCACTGAGTCTTTTTCACTGGTTGGAGGCCATAGTCCTTGCCTCCTCTGAAGGACTAGAAATTTTTATTCCGTGTGTTACATGGTGAGTTTTACTTGTTGAATATTGATTTACTTTATTATCTTCATTTGACAAGCATTGAGACTCATTATGGGAGGAAGGAAGCTTTGGGGAGGAGACTTTAATCACATTTGCAGATCAGTTTTAGATTTGTTAGAATGTGTTTATTTCAGTTAGTCATTAGTCCAGAGCAATGGTGTGTGCTTCTTAACTTGACTCAAGGAATAGACCTTTCATGGTTTCAACTGAAAGCTTACTGTGTTTATAAGGTACCCAAAGTTGGCAAGAATCTACTTCAGAATTTTTTTTTTAACCACTGGACTGTGTCGAAAGATCTGCTTAGCCGTTTGACACCAACTTTTTTTTTTTTTTAATTTTCAAAGTTCCTATTCCTTATACTTATCATTTACACTTGGGCCAGTGATAAGAGGTAAATCAAAATTTACATTTAAGGTTTTGCCCTTTGGTCCTAATTTCTTTTTGGAAAATTTTCCTTGTTTTTAAGCCATTCTGGTAACCATGAATTCCAGTTTGTTTCTTTATTTATGTCTCTTTAGAGTTTACTTAGTCTCTTTGACACAGCAAGCTAGAATGATCTCTGGCAAAGTCCAGGTAAGTAGAGAGTTCTTCCACAGTGACTATAGACTTTTGAAGATACGCCATTGTTATATAAAGAACTGACTTTAGATTTTTGGCCTTCCTGGAGGATGAATTCCCTTCTCATGTTTAGTAATTAAAAAATCCATGTCTCAAATCCTCAAAATATCAGTCACATTGGGGTGTGTATCTATACTCTCTTTTCATCTTCTGAGTGTAATGCTTGATAATTTAGTTTATTTTCCAAATGTGTCTGGTAATTGTGACTACTGGGTACTGCCTATAAGAAATTGCAGAGTCTCCGGGTGATGCTGTACTGTTCTAGAGAAGACTTCCTCTTCTCGTATGAACAATGAAATCACACAAGTGTTCCAAGGAAGGAGCTAGATGTTCCAAGGCTGTATTTCAGATTTTCACACTGAACTGAAGAGCTAGTAAAGAAAGGTCTTAACTCAAGATGAAAAATGAAAAAAAGACAAAAAAAAAGAAGAGTTTGCAGGGAAATTAGTGAATCTTATGTGATTATTAACTGGTCAATTGAAATTATCACTATAGACTAATCACATTGTATTATTTCTTATATTTATAAATTTTGGGGGGCAGTTCAAGACAGAGTTTCTCTGTGTATAGCTCTGGCTGTTCTGGAAGTCCCTTTGTAGACCTTGCTGGTCTCAGACTCCAGAGTTCCGCCTGCTTCTGCCTCTAGAGTGCTGGGATTAAAGGCGTGCACCACCACTGACTGGCTTACATTTGTGATTTTTTACATTTTACTTATGATGGACACTTTTGTACATACTTATGAGGCACAACGTTTTAATACATGAATATATCATACAATGCACAAGTTAGAGTAGTTGATATATTCCCTCAGTCAAATATTGATAATTTCTCTGTGAAAGAACACTTAAAAACGTCTCTCTGGGCTGTTGTGAAATATACATGAATTCTAAACTATAGTCACCCTACTGTGGAAGATAGTACCCAAAATGACTTCTTGAATCTACTGGAGTCATATGAGATAGTATTAATATACACAATGTGGCATTAAAATTTTTGTTCTATTAGAGTTATAATGCCTCTCATACTCACCTTAGATCATGTTTGCCTTCTTAGACCTTATGTGTCAAGAGATTCTGAGAGTTGAAACCACATGGTAAGGAGCATACTATAGCAGATTAAGAATGAATTAGATTTGAAAAAAAATTCACCTAAGTAATTTGGCTAGCCAGCATTCAAATCCCAAAGATAATTTCCATAGTCTGAAGCCAAAGCAGTTTTAAAACAGTGACTCTGAATAAATGAAAGTTCCAGGTTGTAGCTTTATAGTTCTCTAAAAATAAGCTGATCTCTTTCTTTAAAAGTTTCCATAGTAATGATTTTTAAATTACTTTTCTCAAAATGTACACTGATACTATTATATTTCCATATTTGTTGGGATAAGAAGTATCCGTGTTTGCCAACTACAAATATTGATTTTTTTAACCAGATGTCTGATTTGTAAAAAGACTCAAATTTGGTCTGTTCTATAGAACTATTTCATCCTTTAGCACCTATATGCCTTAAAGTACCTTCTGAAAACTGAGATACAATCTTCAGAAAATAAGAAAGTTTTTATTACTTAGCAATGTTTGATTTAGTACCTGCACATTTTGGGTCAACATTACTCATTTGACAACTTCATCACTATTGCCAATAATATATGGATTAGAATTTTCTCTGCAATAATTCTGGAATATTGATATGATTGCCAGTAATTCATAAGAGTAAAGTAATTCATAAAATTAATTCTCATAGCCACACATCTTATAAACAATATTATCTAAATATTTATTTTGATTTTATTAACTCTGATAGGAATACATTTAAATGTCTGTTAAAAATTTAAGGAAAAGACTATGAGATAACAATTGCTGGGTTCCTGATTTGACCTATTATCTTATGCACAGGTTTAAGATGGTAGAATTTATACACACAGTAGTTAGTGAACTCAATTCTCTTGAACTTTATAACCATTATTCTACAAATTCTCCACTGGGAATTACAGTCATATTACAAAATGAAACACAGAACCTGATTTCCATCTGAACCCATGCCTAGGATTACTAGTAACTGTATATTAGAATTGTTATCTAAGCAAGCAAAAACTTTGGAATAGAGGTAAAATCCATTCTTAAATGATGTTAATATATTCTTCAATAATAACTGTCTTTGCATTTAAAAACAAATTAGGCTACAGAAAAAAAAATAATTGATTTTAGATTCTTGCTTCCTTTCTTTGAGACCCCACTGTCATTTCTCCTTAGTTATGAACCAACATGCAGACAAATGAAATGCAAATTCTTCAGATGAATGACTTTTTCTAAATAATTAAATCACCAGAGCAGTAACAAGAACAACCACTTGACTGTATGGGATGAGGCTGACTTCTTGAAAAAAGTAGTCTGTTGAGTTTTTAATGAAATGTCCTAGCATTGCTGGAGTTAAGGTTATTCTAAGTCCACAAGTAGTACATTCTTTACCTAGATTTAAAGTAAGTACTTGAGGATAGATTTGTCCCCTTTTAGGTCAATGAGATGTGTTGCACTCTATATGAAACAAAACAAACAAACAAAATACAACAGAAAAAAGCACATTCACTCTATTTTTAAAGATATTTAAAACCAAACTATCCTAAAACAACCTTAGCTAGGAGCATTTGATGTTCAGTCATGGTAATTTAAGCTCTGAATACAATGTTTTTGATGGAAAATTGGACCAGCTCAGAAGAATTTCACATTTTTAACTAATGCTCTTGCTAAGTGGGCCCTTTTGTACATGCAAGCAGTTGGCTTATTGCTAAAATGTTCACCCTAATTAGGGCCATAAAACCCCAAGTTGCTTACTAAGAGCACCCATTTATTCTTTCAGAGGAGTGATAAAAATACACACATGTATTTATTCTTCAGATAGCTAACCATGGATGAATTTGTCCCTGTGCTTAACACTGACAGAGCACTGCACTCCAGCAACTTCTCTGCACCCTGTTATTACCTGAATAAGCCTTATTTGTTATTCATAAGCTTTCATATACTGCCAGTTTATCATTTATTTTTTTACTCTGCATTGTCTATAATTGCCTCTTAAATGCTGTCAAATAAAACTTCTTTGCTTATCATTTTTATTCCTTTCAAAACCATTTTCTCAGTAGTCAAAGTGAATCACTACCACCCCATTCATTCTTATTGTTTTGTGCTAAATAAGAGTATTTTACTGTGGTCAAGGTGACTAATTTCCTTACTACAGTTGCAAGAGAAGTCCCCAAGCTCACCGAAACCAGACTTAGAGGAACTGATGAAACACTCTTTCCTGGTACATACAGAATTTTGCCATAGTTTTTCTTCTAGTACATACTATCAGTTTTAAGGTGATTAAATGAAGGGGAATAAGTTTGTTTTCATATTGATGATCCTATTGAAACAGAGATCATTGCTGTATTGACTATATTTTCACCCCCTAAAGAAAATAACTCCTCATGGAAAAAAATTGTCAGAAGAGTCTTTAATCTTTCTGATTATCTTATTACTATTGAATATTTTTAAGATGAAAGATCAAGGAATTGCTCACTTAGGCATCTTTTGTTAAGGGATGACAGATAAGGTCTCTAGTATGCATTGAAGAAAGCAAAGATTTGTTTATTTCTTTAATGGCTAATTTAATCACACCAGCAGACAGTGATTTGGCACAGTCAGTAAAACACTTGCTATGTCACTGAGGAACTGAGTTCAAACAGACCAAACCCACCCCACGTAAAGCTATACACCTTAGTGTGCATCTGTAATCCCACTGCTCCTACTTCACAAAGGGAAACAGAGACAGGAGAATCTCTAGAACTCCACAGGTCAGCTAGCTTGACAAAAACAGTATGGAATAAGAGACCTTATCTCAAACAAGGTGGAAGGTGAGGACAGATGCCTGAGGTTGTCCTGGGACCTCTATACACTTTCCATGGCATGTACATGCCAACACTCATACAAACATATACACACACAAATATAAATGAAAGTTTGGTTGTAATTATTCAAATCTGTCAAAAGATAGATGTGAGCATGTTGTCATGGATGCTGTTTGAATATACTCGTTCCATAGACCATTGCCATAGAAGAAAACAAAGGTCAATTTCAGTGGCCTTCCCTGGGGTTTTATGCATCTGTAGTTAGTAATTTTAAACATGTCAAGAATTAGGAAAATGTATCTTCTGGGACCATTAGACCCAGCTCTCAATAATAGCTTCACTATCACTAAAAGCAAAGACGTATCCCACTGTGTCTTGAAAGTTGAATAGTGTTCGCTAAGTGTTGAATTCAAGTAGAAAGTTCATGCAATACATGCCCTTAGCAAGAGTTCATATGTTTGATGCAAGATTGATTGTGTATCTCTTGAAAGTCACAGTCTGAGATTACTAGTCTGAAGTGCTTCTTACCCCAGGCCAACAAACCAAGAATTGCCTGCTCAGCAGAAACAAAGCATATTAAGAGATAAAGCACTAGGAACTGAGCTTGGTTGGAAATTTTCCAACTTAATTAAGAAAACAAAAAGAGTCCTGGGCAACAGACACAATAACCCTGATAATCTTGCTATATGACATTATGACATTGCTATAAGATTAACATTCATTTACTCATTCATTCAATGATTATTCATTCATATGAAATATATTTCAAGCATTGAAAACATACCAGGCACTACTCTGAAATGGCAAGTTTTTCTCACCATTGTGATTCTACTGTCTATGTACTATGTGCCTAGCAAGCTGTCCTTGTTATCATATAAGACATGGACTTTGACTATCAGAATATAAGATACTTTACTGCAATGTCATTGCAGTAAGAAGTCACTTTCAAATATTATTTTGATACTTTACCTATTTATTCCACTTCTCCACACTTGATATTTTTTTCTTTAAATTAGTATTTTATATTTGTTGATCAGTCTTCCTTCTATGATGATATTTTTTGTTTAAAATATTTGAAGATTGTTTCATTCTCTCATGCTCATGTTACATGTTAGCAAAACAAATCTCATATTATAGGGAAACCCGACAACCACAGTAGGGCAATGGCTCAAATGTACATTTCTGTTCTAATTTTATTTATTTATTTATTTATTTATTTATTTATTTATTT
>CABHPQ010145231.1:9844-24971 GCA_902168405.1 Peromyscus aztecus
TCTCTCTCTCTCTCTCTCTCTCCTGCCCTCTATAGACAAAAGGCCCAGTGAAGACCTAGGACCCTGGGGTTGAAACTATGATGCTGGAGTGATGACTGAGAGACTTTAGACAGATGGTCCTTTGTATCCCTTCCATGTATGAGCATCCTGTTAGCTGGTTTCAATAGACATCTTTATACCATGAGATAAACAACAGTAGCCTATATTGGAAATAGTTTATCTTTTAGCTGTTTATTTATTTATTCTTCTCTCATACATTACATCCTGATTGCATTACACCATCTCATGCATTACACCCTTCCCTCCACTCCCCCAGATTCACTTATCCTCCGTTTCCTTTCAGAAAAGAGCAGGCCTCCCAGGGGTAGCTGTTTTTAAGTACATAATGCCAAGGCCATTCTGACTAGGGAAACAGGTAAGCTAACTGCAGATCTCTTCTCCCTTGCCTCCTTTAAATCTAATCGCCTAGTCTCATCCCTAGCTCTGCAGCAGACTCAGACCACCAGCTGTGGTCACCCCCTACCCCATCTCCAGTGGATTGCACAGATCTTCCCCTCCTTACTTTCTTCCCACCACTCATTGTTTTATCCCAGACTCTAGCTTCAGCAGACATTCCCTGAGAACCCACAAGCCACTCTAGCCAGGGAAGCAGGTAGACAAACTGCAGATCTGCATGTCTCCTACTGCTCCTCCAAATCCAATTCCCTACCCCTGCCCGGTCTCATCTCCAGGTCTGTAGCAGACCTTCTGCTGTGGCTTCTCCTCACCCTCTGCCTCCACTTCCAGGGGACTAAGCAGAACAGGTGGAGCACCCTTCTTTCCTCCCTCCTGTGAACCCCCCTGGGCCCTTCTCCATATCCTTGTCATTCCTAAGTTTCAGCTCTCACTATCCACAAACACATTTTACCTGGAACCCCCAAAATGGAAAATGCAGTGGCACTGTAAACCCAGATAGCCATGGCTGGTGAGGGTATGGATAGAGGAAAACCTATGACTCCAACTTTCCTAAATCAATATATTTTCAAACTGCATTAGAAGTACCCATCCTTAGACCCACAGGTAAGCGTAGCCCTCACCCCTCAACAAGGAAGCTTCTTTTTGTAGCACACAGAGACCATTACAGAAATCTACAGCTAGTCACAATGAAGAGAACAGCTGACTGTGGGGGGCTCATCCCCAGAAGGTACATCTAGAACACAACCTTAATGGCTTATTTCCTTACTTCCCTTATTTCTTTATTTCTTCTCCAATGGCTTGTATACTAGATGTCAGGCAGAACTGAAGAGAGGAGGGGATAGGGCTTCCAAAACAAAAGAGGAATAGTTGTTGGAAGTTTCATTCACATTTTTTAATACAATTATTGGATGGTATTTATTCCATTCCAGTGAAGTTAGAAAAAAGGGGTGGATTCATGGGTGGAAATTTCCACTAGGAGTCACAGTGAATTACTTTCCAAAGGTTCTGGTTCATTGTGGTTACATGATACTTGGTAGGACCTACTGCATCCATTGGGGTAGGATGAGGTCCCAGTATTTTTATCATTATTATATTAATTGTATCAAGGTCAGACTGGGCCATACTCGGAATGACTCCATACTATGTAAACAGTGGTTTATCAGATTGTGCCTTGCTCTGAGATACTCCATTTTGCAGTCAGATTTGACTCCACTTTGAGGCTGGAAGATGATAATGCACCTAGATGGACAGAGACCAGCCGTGCACCAGCATGCAGCACAAAATGATGACATTCTCAAAAATAGAAAATGTTCTATGAATTTATTGGGGTGAAGTTACTCCACCATGGGCATGGTGGTATGCACTCTATAAATTTATTGGGGTGAATTTAAACTGAAGGGGCACATAGGTGTATTAAAATCACAGGCAGAAAACCAAGCAATGTTAGATAAAACTTGGAGTTTACAAAGAAGCTCAAAGACAGGTTTCAGGTAAAGTTCTTTTAATAACACTGTGCATAAAAAGACAGAGTCTGAGGTTTAGATCTTAACAGCAACAGCAGACCATGAGACTAAGGAAATCCCTTGCTTCTGTAAGTTGCTAAAGTGCTGGAGGGCAATGGTCTCTAAGCTAAAAATGGCATATGCTGTAAGCTACAAATGACTGGGAGGTGGTAAGTGGGTAGCTGCCTTGGTTCTGTCCTTGGGAACCTCAGGCTATCACAGACAAGTGCTTCCTTGATATCAAGGTTTGTTGTTGTGTTGTTCCAGAATCCCTGGAGTCTAGCTTCTTGAGGACCAAAAGGTTTGGGGGTGACAGTCACTTTATTGGCAATCTTTTTTCTTGTTTTAATCGTAAGTAGATAAAAATTTCCCATCAGTGTTATTAGACCTACTTTATAACTGCCTTCATTGATCATACCCAGAAAGGATTCTACCATTTATGATGCCCTGCTGAAAAATGTTCTGCTAGGGACCCAGTGAATTCTGACTAACAGGAACCACTTAAGCTTAAAGGCCAGATGCAAATGACATTCACACCCAACACAGCCAAGTCCTATGTGAGAATGCCTAGGGATAAATGTCTAATGGAGGACTCTAGGCAAGAAGTTACTACAGAAAATGGCTCCTATTTGCTCCCCAAACTTGCTTTCATGATTTGCTTTTCTATAGTCATACCTTACCATGTCTCAGGTCCTAGGTCAAGGTCCAACTGCTATATGTAAATCATAGAAACTGCTTCCATAGCACTTGCTTAGCCTGCCTGTTGGGAGTTATCCTGCCCCACTGACTTTCAAGAGGCTCACTCAGAGGCAGACCAATGTAACGCAGCTGCAGACCTAGCCAATGGGAGAGCCTTGATGGACACCCTCCCTTCTGCACCCTATATATGAGCTAGGCCCACAGGCTCAAAGCAAATGCACATCAATGAAAGGAGAAATAGGAGGGGCAAAGTAAAGGCATAACTTTTATGATAGTTTTTACAATTTCCATATCAATTTAATCCACCATTTCTCACGATCCCTGCAAGCATTTTCTTTACTGGAAGAATCATTTTTCTCTGAAAGTCTTAGGTGAAAAGCTGTGTCATTGAGCCCATAAATGGCTTTCCACTTAGGAACCTATAATTGGATTCAATCTCTTTAGTCTCATTATACCCATTTCCCCAGTCACCTTCATTCCATCCCCCCAAATATGAGCAGGCACTAGTGTCTTCCAAGCAGAGGCTATTTCTTCACATTTTCCTTCTTCAACATCACAGCCTAGGAATCGCGCAGATGCGGTGACTGACGGGTGACACGGTGACAGACATTCTGAATTGCAGGCTCAGTTTCTCATTGACTGGGGCCTTGAAGGTAAATTTTTGGATAAGAGAAGTGATAAAAATGAACAGCTCAGACCTTGCCAATTGTTCTCCAAGACAAGCTCGCTTTCCTGTAAGACAAAAACAAAGTAATTTATTCAGCTGCCACTGATATATATGTTCAGGGAGTGGTGTCACTCACTACCTTTTGCAAAGTTTGAGTGGACTCTGGGATTGGAGTCCACTTGCTCATTTATGTCTAAACATCTGCTTTGTCTCCCCAAAACACAGAAGGTGAAAGTCCAGGATCACAAATCAAAGGCTCTCAGGGATCAGGCAGTGCTGGGAGAGCATGGCATAGGACAACAGGAGTAGAACCGTGAGCTGAGTGGGACTGTGAGACCAGCATACGTGCTTTCCAAACTTACTTAACAAACATAAGTGATAGAGCAGATAATGGTGTAACAGCAACAAAAAAAATCATGAAATGCTTTTCAACCTTTAAAAGGAAAGAGAAAAATGTAAGCATGTATCTGAGCAGTGTTTTTATTGCACAAGTCAGCTTCCACCTAAGCCCACTGTCCCCCTTCACCTTGAGTGACCTCAGCAACAGATGGCCTCCATAACTCTCTATCTGGTGCTACTCAAATGCCTCTCTAGGCTATTCTTGCTCCCTTTCCTGAAGGAGGATCTCCTAACTTTCTGCCCTGAAGTGCACCATATAGTCACTATCATCATTTCTCTTATGTGCATTGGTAGTACCTTCCTTTTTTTTTTCTATTTTTTCTTGCTTCCATGATTTTTTTTTTATTAAAAATAGGCCTTTTTCATATATTATATTCTGATTATGGTTTTGACTCCCTCAGCTTTTCCTAGCTCCTCTCCACTTCCCCACCCACCAAATTTGCACCTCTTCTTTCTTTCTCTCATTAGAACAGAAATAGTTATCTAAAACTAGTAATAATAAAAATAAGATAAAACAAAAACAAGCCAGAATAGGACAAAACTAACACTTAAGTACTATGTATTTACTACAAAAGGAAATACAAATAAGAGAATTGAAACTATTTATAATTCCACAGTCCAGACAGAATCATGTGCACAATGATATGCATGCCAGTGTTGTCCTGGGGATTCCGTTGAACCTGGTTACAAACCATTATCTTACTCAACTTGTTTTAATCATAAGTAGGTAAAAATTTCCTGTCAGTGTTATTAGACCTATTATATAATCATTAACCACCCTCACTCTTTAAGTTGCTTTAGCTACTTTGTCTTATTCAGGAAACTAATTAGCATTCCCAAACTGATCATCAGTTCATGGTTCTGCTGTGCCCTCAACCTTCCCAGATGGCTGAAGAAACAAAAGCAGACACTAGAGGCAAAACTGTTCAGTAATTGTGTGTTACAATAGTGCTGGTGTCATAGTCTGTGCTTGTGTGTCCCCCTCAATGCGTTTAACTCATCATCTTTGCTCCTTTCATCTTCACAGTGTTAAGTATGTCTAGGACCATGACTGGTAACTCGCTAAAATGGAACCGAACCAACTCTGTTGTAAAGTCCCAAGATTCTGTGGTGATATTTTATTTGTGCTGAAATGTAATGATATTTTATTTGTGCTGAAATGTGGTCATATTTTATTTGAGTTTTAATAAAGCTTGCCTGGAAATTGGGGAAAAGGCCAGCCATTTTAAGTAAACAAGAAGTCAGGCAGCACACACCCTAAATCCAATCACTTTTCAGGCAAGGTCTCTATGTGTTCAAGGTCATACTAGGAAACAGAGCCAAGCATGGTGACACATGCCTTTAATCCCAGTATCAACCATAGAGACTTGGAGGTCTGTACCGACAGACAAGGAAGTGAAGTAGTTGGGCTAAGATAGTCAATGAGAGGGCAGAATAGTAAGGCATATGTGCATGGGTAGACAGGAAGTCAGGTGCATTTGGAAGCTGCAGAGTTGGTGAGGTAAGATTGGCTGGTGGCTTTCCCTATTTCCTTGATCTCTCTAAGGCTTTTACCCCTATATTTGGCTCCATGTTTTTTATTTAATAAGACCATTTAGAAATTTGTCTACAAGATTCTTCTAGAATTCTTCTGTCAAGACAAAAATTGATCTGTAAAGTCAGAAACCTTTACTCCTGACTCAACCCTTGCTCAATCAAGGACAGTCACTGTGTGATTGTGACTAATCCACTCATTTTCACAGGGCTAAATCTTTCTCACTTAACAAACTTATGAGCAGTTTTCTTTCTTACACAGGTTCCATGGTTGAGTTGGGGCAGTCATCACAATTAGCCGGCAGGAATTTACATGCTTTTTAAAGGGTGAAAACAAGGAACACTCAGTTTGAAAGCTTTGGTCTAAATCAAAGAACAGGTACAAGATCAGGGGTCAGAACAAACCTTTCCTCCTTTCAAGGCTCTTTACATTGGGCACCGGATGACAGTAATAGACAGCTAAGTGATAGTGGTAGACAGCTGACTACAATTGCCTGGTTCAGATTGTGCTCAGGCCATCTTCACATCACATACACATACACAAAAACAAACAAATAAACAAGTAAACACCATGAATTGCCTTAGCACTGAAGTGAGAGAAATGACCCAGGCTTCTGTCAAAGTTATTTCCAAGTCTAGCTCTGTTAGCCAAAAATAATTTGGTTTATTAAGAAACAAAAGACTCTTGGTAGCATAAAGATGCCAGAACTTTGCTCTATAAACAGACAGGGCTCTGTTCAAGAATGACTGTGCCATCTGCCCTGGTAATAGACAGGTAATAACCCTACTTATTTTTGTGAAGAGACAAAAAGCTGATGTCTGAATTTCCTTCATTCAGGGAGGCTGTACATAAAAATCTAGAGAGAGGAGAGGGGAAAGCAGCTGTGCATGAGCAAAGTAGAAAATATTGACAGCTCTTGGCACAATGCTAATCCAATAGACATTTTAGGTTTCTACATTCTGCTCAGTGTAACTGTTTTTCATTGTGTTACCACTTGTGAGAACATCCTCTGGAAATTGAATTTTATTGCCTTCTGTTAAAAAGAGATGATAAAAGTCATACAGTTCTCATTGTTCTCTTCCATGGGTTCCATATTATGTGTACTGGTACTTCAGTGCTGTTTCTATCAAAGACAGGAATCATTTTCCTTCCCTTGAGTTAGAGTTGGCCTTGTGGCTTGAATAGGTCACCAGAATACAGTGTGTCATAGTATGACAATTCCCAAACTGGTGCTCACCAGGACTGTGTGTTTCTGTCCTCCATTTTGTGATATTATCACTACCTTATAAACAGACAGCTGGTTTGCCCAAGGGAAATAGATAACATAGAAATAACACTATTTTTCCAAGTGAGGTCATGGTAGACCTTCATTCAGCCATCTCACCTCTTGCACATACCAGCTCACTTATCTCACCTGTGTACTTGTGAGTAACACCTGTAACTAATAGTTTGGGGCCACTTGTTATGCAGCAAGACACTAACTGATACATATGAACTAAGTGAATTTTATAGTAGAAGGGACTGTAACTAGGGAGGTAAATGACAATCTAGTTGCAAGAGAGAACTAGTCTAGAAGTACATAACTTAGCCTTAAGCCCAATTGTGCTAATACATATTCTTAGAATATTTTGGGTTTGTTTATAGGAAGAAAGAAGACACCAATACATTTTATTTCCAATTGTGAATGAATAGGTAGATTGCATGAGATAATGTGTTTGCCAATGAAGTCTGCAACTAAGAGAGTGTAAAATAATTCCCAATAACAAGGCACCAGTGAATCACTTTGTGTTGATCTTTATATCCTAAAGCTAATGAAGATGGGAAAATACTTTCATATCAGGGAAGAAGTAAAGCACCTATAGGAAAGAGACATTTAACCAATGAAGAAAACTATCTCATCTTCTCTTGACCCAGAGGTCTCTTCTCCCTTTCAGTCATGAGTGTCTGACAATCCCTCTCATCACAGTTGCAGCAAACACCAGGTAAAGTATCCTGTAGAATATATGGAGGGACATAGTTCCAGTATTTCAGAATTTCATGCTAGAATCAAGAAACAAGGAAAGTTTTTTTTTTTTTTAATGGAAATAGCATGCCAGAACCTGTGTTGTGATACAAAAGTTGAAATTATCTAATTGGGAAGCCTGAGGCACTTCTATACCTATACTACCTGTTCTATGAGTCAGTTATAGCAGGTGAGGTCTTTCATGTTGCTACCATATATATCCATTTACTGGATTATAGTTAGGAAACACTATAAGAACAGAAGATCTCACTAGGAATTGTGCATACAGCAGAGTATAACCCAGTTAAGAAGTTGCTGTTTAGAATTATTGTCTTGTGTGTGCATTTTGATAAGGAAGGACATATAAACTTACAGAGACTGTGAGAGCATGCATAGGGCCTGCACAGTTTCAAGCCAGACCAGGTCCCAGCACACCTTAAACAAAAAGCTATCTGCAACTGGCAGCCTCTTGCAAAGGAAAAATTAATTTGTTTCAGTGGAGTCTCATTGGTTATATTAACCACACTTAAGGATAGGTTCCTTGCCAAGCAGTAATTGGCTAATACAAAATGAGCTTAATGGTATTTTTGTAGACATTTTGTCTCATTTTGCTTTGTTTAGGCATTTTTATTTTTATCTTTCTGGTCTTTGACTTGTATAGGTCATTTGCTTATATATTATGGTTTCTAATTTTTATGGGTTTTGGTGTATGTGTATGTTGTGTTTATTTTTTTTTCAATTCTGTTTGTGTCTGTGAGAAAGAGTTTTCCCATTTGTTTTCTAAAGAGAGAGAGAAATAAAGAAAGAAAGGGTGTAAAGTGGGTAAGAAGGTAGGGAGGATATGGGAGTAGTGGGGGGAGAGAACACTGTGATCATAATATATTGTATGGAGAAATTAATAAACAAAAATAAACATAAAAAGATGGGGTTACAATGGGCAGGTTCATCTAGAGACATTACCAAATAGAGCATAGAGTTACAGGGTGGAGAGGAAGGAAAGGCTAGGAAGGAGCTCTATGTCTTGCTCATCCCAACTCACCCATTGAGAATGGCAGAAAACTCTCTCTCTTCTTAAACTGTCCATTCTCCAAAAAGTGCTCTGGGTTGAACTCATCAGGAGTGGCCCACTCTTTGGGGTCTCTGTGTAGTGCAGTTAGGTTGGTCAGGACCATGATTCCCTACAAAAGGCAGCAGAAAGTAGTCTTAATAAACAAAATCCCACATATACAGGTAATGATTCTAAAGCTCCCATGCCTGGCCTGAGATACTTGACATCCTGAACTTTCCCACTCTCTCCAGCTCATCCTCTGTCAGCTGAAATATTCCAGCCATTTGCAAAGGTAAGTATACCATTCTTTCTTAAAGAATATATCAACTTTATTAAAAGTGATTAGTATAGATCTGAGAAGATGACCTCAAAGTATCCATGGGGAGATAATGAGCCCATGGTTTATCACAGTTAGGACCATGGCAGCTGTGTGATAGGATGTCTCCTTCATCTACTCTTCTCCACTATTTTCTGTATATTATCAAAGAGATAATAGCCTATCTCACTATAGTCAAAGACCCAAGGATGTATCAGAAAGTATTCCTGTCAAGGCAAATACATGGCACAATACCTAGAATCGCCAAAGTAAGCCTTCCACTCTTTTTGCTCAATCATCAGCAAAGCTGGTCCACTCTTCAAATATCTCAAGTCCATTGCCTCCATTCCAGGTTCCACTGCAACCTTAGTGCAGGCTGCCATCTTTGCTTTCTAGACTCTGTTCCACAGTTTGAAAGCCCAGCAGGCTTTGCATATGACTTAGTTACATTGCCCACCCACTCATTCAAACTTGGAAAGCAGGTTTCTCATACCCTTAAGTTCACCCTGTGTACCATCAGAGTCGCTGTTCATCGTTCCCCTCTGACTGGACTCCCACCATAGTTGTCTTCCTTTCTGATCTCAACCAGGCGATGCTGTTATGCTGCTTGTTTTAGATGGAGTATTCCTTTGCATTTTGACACAAAGCTAATTCTTAACTCTCCTTCAATCCTCAGCTCTAATACCTCTTCCTCCAGAAGCACTCACCGATTCCTTCAGCTGCTACTCCTCATCCCATCTTGTCAGCATCACAGAGAACCAGAATGTTTTCCTTCCAACAGTCCTTGGGGTTTATAAGCAGGAACTCCCATGACTCAGGTATTCCTACTCCAGACCCAAACTTTGTGGGTGTTTAATGAACATTCTCTTGATTAATAAAGAATAATGTCTATTCCAAGTATAAGGTTCTGTATTATCTCATTATATTTCCATATGGAGTCTATGAATTTGGCTGAATATATTTTGTAGAAGCTGAAGCTGTGATTGGCTGGGTAATGTGCTTGTACAGTAGGAGTAAGCAAAGTCAGCATTGGAAACAGGCCTATCTGCTATCAAGGCCATGCTTCCCAACATCTGTTGAACACAGACCTTTAGATTTCTGAGTATCCAGGGAATTGATGTTATAGTCTATAGAAAGAGTTGGTATGGTTGTCTGAAGATGAATGAATGGACAAAAAAAATGCAAACAGCATTGGGAAAATTCAGGCCTCAACTTCAAGCCATGAGCTGTTCAGTGATAAAGAGAACAGAGAACACAATGATTGCTCTCTGTCTCTTCAGCAAAGGTCCTCTGCCAACATTAGACCAGCAATATACTGAGGTGTCCCATAGCAAACAAATCTAGGTTTGGCCTAAGCACACCTGATCTGAGAATCTTCCCTTCTCAACTCTTCATAATAGATTTAATAGCCACTAATACACATAGAGGGTTTTGGCAGAAGTACACTCTTCCCATTGAAATGATTTCTTGGGTCAGGAATATATGTCACTTTTTAAGTTTAGAATCCCAAGATGATGTCAAAGATGGACTGGAAGATCTCAGGCTGAGAGAGTGGTTACCTTTGGCAGGTCAAATCCATCCAACTTGGTGTTAACTGCCCCTTCCCTGGGAACATTAAAAGGGATGATGTTGCCTATTCTCTGCACCTCGTGGATGACAGCATTGGTGTAGGGCATGGACTCTCGGTCAGCCAGGCTTGGCTGTCTTCCTTGACCAATCACTTTGTCAATCTCAGCCTGCACTTTTTCTGAAAGAAAACAAGAGATTCTATTAATTTTAAAACTTTAGTGCTTTCTTCTAAAAAAATAGAAGTTGTAGTCTGAGACCTTACTTGCTTTATTTCACCTTAGCATCCTAGTTATAAATAAGTAAAATTTTTCTCAGCCCTTCAAATATCTGTTTTAGAAAACTGTCAATTCAATAACTTTCTTTGACCTTACAACATAATCCTAAATTTCCATGTATTCTGAGCTGAATATCTCAGATCACCACAGGTAAGCTCATAGCAGTACCTAGTGAGGCTTCTACAAATAAGCACCATTCACTGAATGGGTTACAAATCACCCAAATGTATTCCCCATAGTTCTAGAGCCTGGAACTTTGGAGATCAAGGCATTAGCAGTTTTCTTGCCTGGTAGACAACAATTTTCTGTCTCTTAAATGCCAAACCTTTGCTGTGTCCTCATGCCATAAGGAGAAATGAATCTCTTTGGTAGGCACTAATTCTTTTCACAAGGGCCAATCATCTTCTGCACAATTACACTGATAGAGTCGAATGTGAGCTTGGCAAATAGGACACAAAGGCTCACACTGAAGAACATCTGTAAACTATTTCTTAAGGAGATATGCCAGCATGAGCGATAGACATCAGTGTGTTGTGGGACAACATTGATGGTGAAGATGCTTACATTCTTTGAACTTCAGTTCTCCCATTTGGTTAGTGAGGATAAGTCTGCCTTATCCTAAGGTTGTTTTGAGATTTACATGAACTGTTACAATAATAACTGATTGATTCTGCAAGCTGTCTGCCAATATGGCTCCTCTTTTTCAAGAGTAATGTAAGTTGAACTAATTTTATCTGATTGGCTAGCTGCATATTTCACTTAAAATGAATTTGGAACTCCAAGCCCTTTACTACTACTCTACATATAAAAATTAATTTCACATAAAATTTATATAATATAAATTTTATCACTATTACCATGGTGACTTTTGAGGCAGGGTTCTCCCTGTGTGGCCAGGATCACCTTAAAATTTCAACACAACTGTCTCAAATCTGTCAAGTATTGAGATTGAGGGTGTGGGCCAGCAATCATAGCTCCTTTTACCATGTTTGCATGAATAATTCAATAACCTTTTATATGTTCGTACTGTTGTACATGTTACTATTGGAACTTTACTGTACAAAAAAGTCAATGTTACAAATACTGATTTCCCCCTCCCTGCATTCTCCCTTCTGTGTGGACAATTCAACTATTATTTCAGTTAGATATTACAGGATTTATAATTTTGTGATCATCTTCTTTAATTAGCACAGTGTCCTGAATTTGTGCAGCATCAGAATTCCTTTTCTGGAGCTGGATGACGGCTCAGTGGTTAAGATCACTTGTTGCTCCCGAAGACCTCAGCTCGGTTCCTAGCACACATGGGGTGGCTCACAACCATCTATTACTCCAGTTCCAGGGGATCTGAAGCTTTCTTTCAACCTTTGTAGGTATGAGACAAGCACATAGTACATACAGGTACATACATACAGGTAAAGCACACACATACAGGCAAAATACTCATACACATAAAATTAAATAAATCTTTTAAAAATTTAAAACAAATTTCTTACCTCTGACTAAATTTTCTTTAGATATCAGGTATATTCCACACTTTATTTATTCTTGTCCTATGTATACTCTGGTTTTTAACCATCCCTTGACTACTATGCATGTTGTGAAATGAACATGGTTGTAATTGTAAATGTGTATCCTAAGTGAGGTGATTTAAAAAAAATTAAAAAATGTAGTCTTGGGACAGCAAGATGGCTGAGAGAAGTGCGTTCTGAGCTGAGCTAAAACTGTAGGCTCGACATGGTGAGGGAGACAACTGAGTCCTGAACGTTGTCCTATGACCTCCACACTTGTACCATGGCACTCTCCTGCACCTCCTAAAACATAACAAAACATTTAAATGTAATCTTCATGAAGAAATGCATTTTAAATGGTGACTCAAGAAACATACAGGTAAAGATAGATACATTATTAAATATATATTTCACATTAATAAAGAAAGAAAGTTTACCCTGGGGCGATAACTCAGTTGATAAAAATCTTGCTTGCAAGCATGAGGACCTAAGTTTGGTCCCTAGACTCCATGTAAAATAGTCAGGTGTGATGGCAAAGGCTTGTAGTTGCCATGTGCTGGAGATGCAGAGACAAGGGGACCCCTGGAGCTCAGCGACTACTTGTAGAATTCCAGGCCAATGGGAGAACTTATCTCGGAAAAAAAAAAAAGTGAACTATGCTTGAGGAAGGAAGGCTGAAGTTGCTCTGTGGCCTAAATATGCATGTACACATATACACGTACATACATTCACACATGGTCACTCATACGAAGATGAAATAAAGGTTATGGACAAATCTGACTTCATCACATTGGTAGAACTCTTTCTCTTTCCAGTTTTCATCCTAGGGCAAAAAAATTGTACTAAATTGACTTTATAACCCATGAGTAAACTGTTAGCCATACTTTGAAAAAAAAAAAAAAAGGTTGCAGGATATGGAAAATACTCCCAACCACTACCTACTAAACTCTTCTAGGATGTGGAGGAAGAGAAATTATGAGACAGACAATTCTTTGTTATGGCCAACAGGCAGTGGGAGAAATGAAAACAATATACAAAGCTCAGTCATTGATGGAGGAGCATTGTTCATCTTTGGAGGAAAAAAAAATGACAGCAATTTCCTAGTCAGTAAATTCTTAGAGAAATTTTAAACACTTTAGAGATGCGATACCTTAGAAGATTCTTCTAGATGTGGAAAAAATTGGAACAGTACTTTCTTGGTAGAGGGAAGACTTGATGTCATGACTTAGAGACAAGAATAAACACAGTGAGAGGCAGGCGGATCTCTGTGAGTTCGAGGCCAACCTGATCTACAAAGCGAGATCCAGGACAGGCACCAAAACTACACAGAGAAACCCTGTCTCAAAAAAAAACAAAAGATGACACATAACACAGGAAAGCTACCATGCAGGGTAGGTAGGGGTTGGCGATGGGCAGAGAGGTGCCTATCACGTGACTTCAGAAACCAGACTAAGGCATTTGCACAGTATTCAGGGAAATAGGAATGTACTGCTAAAAAGGAAGGAGGACACCTATGGACACTCCTAGAGTAATGCCACTCTTTCCTGGGATTGACTACAATGTCCCTTGACTTCGCCGTTTTGTTCTAGACTTTATGCTTTTTGAGTACATAGATGCTCTAATATTGGTACTCCTGTGCCCATCAGAATCCTGGTAAAACATACAGAGGATGTGCCCATCCCAAGTGCACATCACCTCACAGTCATTCTATCTTTTCCCATCCTACCATGCCATCTACTGGTCCCATCTGAGCCACAGATTCCATAAACACCATTTCACCTTGTCCAGGTATATTTACCACATGCTCACCTTGGACTTCTGGGTAAAGGGCCATACAGAGCAGAGCCCAGCGCAGTGTCGTGGATGTTGTCTCTGTTCCAGCAAAGAAGAGGTCCAGAGTGCTGCAGATAAGATTTTCTTCATTGAAACTTGTAGTAGTCTTATCTGGGTACTAGAAAAGACAGTGCATGTTTGTTTATTCAGAGGGTCTGAGTCAAGACCCTAGGGTATGTATTTGGAAAGATTCATATATAGTAATAATCCTTTTGACCTCATCAGGAAGCATTTTCTTGTCCTAAGTACTGCATGCCAACCAAAATCTTATGGCACTTGGGTGGATGAAAATCTCAACTATTTTCTTCTGATTATATTTTTGGAAACTTTTTGTTCAATGATAAGAAATGGGATAAAAATCATCTTTAGCTTGTAGTATCAGCCACATCACTAAGTCACGACTTGGCCCAGGGCACTCACTTAATGTTTCTTTTCTTCAGTTTTATAAAATGAGAATAAGAAATACACTTTAACATGTCATTATCGATTGTATGAGATACCACAGGCACACAGTTAATATTCAACAAATGCTTTTGTTGATACCAGAAAGAATCAAGTGATTCTCAACGGTCTCAGATTCTTTGATCTCACCATCCATCTTTCCTAGTCAAGACTTTCTGATTCCATCAATTAGTTTTTTATGACACATTATCATTTTTACCAGCTTCCTCTGGAAGAATAAATTTGTTATGATTTATTTTAATACTGATGGCCTAACACCTATAGATGACAAATAATTATTCACTGCTTCCTCTGAAGAAAATATAAAACAGCATTGCTTTTATCAATATTATTCAAGGAAAACAAAATAAGAGAAAATGAAAAATTACTATTCTTCCCCTACTCAGAGGAGGAACCCATAATCCAATATATCCAGGCTATGGCATCAATCCAGTGATGTGTACCAGTAAACCTAGTGACATCAAGGCTATATATTTTATGATATGGTTTGGATCTGAAATGAAATGTCAGAATTACTCCAGGCTCACTTTCTCAATGGTTGGTTTCTAGTTGTCTGAAGTATTTTTAGAGGTTCTATAATATTGGGGGAAGGGGAAGGACCTAGTTGGAGGAAGTGACTACTAGGGCAGCATTCTTAAGGTTACATTAGGGCCCTGGATTTTGCCTTGGTTTCTTATTCCTCATGCACCATTATGTGAACAGCTTCACCATTGGTTTTTGCCACCATGGTCTTATTTTTCTCTGTCATTCCTTCTCTGTGGTGATGATAGACCCAACTCTCTAAAACTGTGAGTGAAAATGAATCTCTCATGTGTGTGTGTGTGTGTGTGTGTGTGTGTGTGTGTGTGTGTGTGTGT
>CABHPQ010145231.1:24981-66503 GCA_902168405.1 Peromyscus aztecus
TGTGTGTGTGTGTGTGTGTGTGTGTGTGTGTGTGTGTGTGTGTGTGTGTTTTGCCAGATACTATAACAGTGATACAAAAGTAACAAACAGATCCAACTGGCAGGTATCTAGCCTCTTGTATATTATTGGATGGCTTTTATGACACGTCAGAAGGCCTCATCTAAAAGTTAAACTCTTCCATTCAGCTGCACATTGCTTATATCTTGCAGTGGTGGATGAGATGGAGTCAGTAACTGGCCCGATACCAACTTGTAACAAAATTGGACTCTGAAGTTTAATTGATACTTTCATTTATGGTACCGCTCATTCACATATGGGTAAAAGCTAAGAGAGAAACACAAAAACACAGACTATGAACTCTATTTCTAATGACCCTGGTAATCCTGAATTAATGCTATTCTATCCCTAATAAGTTCTATACTCTTTTCATTTAATTTTCCTGTAGGGTATTAAGTAATGATCCACAGAGATGTCCATCTATTCATCTCTGTGCATATTGCTTGATACTTCATAATAAACCTTGTATATGTGATTCATTTCCAAAAGGAAGTTTATACAGCTATTCTTGTAAGAGGGAGATCAAGGTTCAGAATCAAAGAGATGAGATATAAAGATGGACATAGCGATCAGGGAGAAATAGAAGTTACAGTCTTGGCATTGAAGACGAAGGAAGGAGACATGGAGAAAGGTATCTGTGCCCAGTAGAATCTGGAAGAGGCAAAGTAACGAGTTCTCACTATTCCCACATGAAGCTTGCCTGGCACAGGCATACTGGGAGCATGCAGTGCTAGGCGGGAACACATCTGTGCTGTGTCAAACCAATAAGCTCAAAGAAACATGCTGCAGGATCAATTGGAAACTATAAAACTGTTGCTTCCTCTGCAAGAAGAAGACAACACAGCGGGTATCTTTCCCACCTTTGTCATTTCCTTGAGGAAAGCATCAATGAAGTCTCTTGGCTCATCAGGGTCCCAGTCTTTCCGGTGATTGTCAATAATATCAGAAACAAACAATTTCAGTTTTTCCCAGTTTCTGAAAACTGTTTGGTGTGATCCAGGAAGATAATGAAATATCCTTGGAAAGATATTGTAGAGCTGATTGGAAAAAAAAATAAGATAGTCATGGAGACACCCTGGTGCCACATTTAAAAACAGTCTTGTCTTTCCCTTTCTTGTCTTTCTTATAGTGGGACAGTGAAGCCATCTTGATCCCATTTCACTCTTACTCCATACCCCTACCCTCCACAGGTATTTCAAGTCTGTAAGGACTTCAACACTCTAAAGTGAATTGAAGAAAAGGTTCTAATTACAAGAGGGATGCCCAAAAGAGAATGTATCAACCAATTAATTGTACACAATCTTGTTAAAATAGGAACAAACTAAAACACATGAGGATAGTAAGGTAGAAAACAACTCAGAACTAGTGTGCTAAAGATCTTCCATTACTTTAGGGAGGATAAAAATAGTTGTCTTACACCACAAGAAAACCTACAGACTCAACTAACCTGGGCTCACAGGGGCTCACAGAGACTGAACCAACAACCAGAGAGCTTGCATGGGACTGACCTAAGTTCTCTGCACATGATAGAGTTGTGTAGCTTGGTCTTCTAGTGGGACTCCTAACAGTGGGGACAGGGGCTGTCTCTGACTCTGTTAACTGCTTTGGGGACCCTTCCCTCCTACTAGGTTGCCTCATCCAGCCTTAATAGGAGAGGAGGTGCCTAGTCTTACTACAACTTAATATGCCATGGGTGACTGATATCCATGGGAGGTCTTGCCTTTTCTGAAGAGAAAGGAGAAGTGGATGTGGGGGAAGGGGGATAGCTGAGGTTGGGGGGAGGGGCTGGAATAAAGGAGGGAGAGGAAGAAAACTGTGATCTGGTTGGAAAAAATAAATAAATTAGTTCAATAAAAAATATTTGTCTTAGATGCTGGCTGTTATAAGTATCAACTTTATTTGGATTTCTTAATTTTATGTATGTTTTGCCTGAATGTATGCATATACATCATTTGCATGTCTGGTGCCTGCAGAAGTCAGAAGATGGTATTGGATATCCTAAAAGTAGAATTATGGATGGTTGTGAGCCACCATCTAGATGCTGGAAACTGAACTGCATTCCTATGCAAGAGCAACTAATATTCATAACTGCTGGGCAATCTCTCCAGCCCCCAAAATTATCAGATTTTAAGGTAAAGACTAAAGTAATAGAAAAGAGTACAAGTCTTCTCAATTAATACTTGAAGATGTTAAATGAGTACATTTAATAATAACTTAAAACATGAGAGAACTCAGATAATTATAAGCTACCAAATAATCACAAATTAGTACTCATAATTTAATAATTGAAGAATATTTATTTTATTTCTAATTTTGGGTATGAGCTCAAGAGTCCACTTCCCTCACGAGGCCAGAGGCATTGGGTCCTCTGGAGTCATAGGTGTTGTGGCCACCCAACCTGAGTGCTTGGAACCAAATTTGGATTTCTGCAAAAACAGTCTGTGTTCCTAACTGCCAATCCATCTCTCCAGCGCCCTCATATCTTAACACTCTTACTAAAAGGGAATAAGTGTTCTAATAAAAAGACAATGATTATCAAGTTTGGTACAACATTTATAGGTAATTGATGTTGGTTTAGCATTGGCTCTCAACCTTCCTAATGCTGAAACCCTTTATCACAGTTTCTCATGATGTGGTGACCCCAACCTAGGGTCACAACCCACAGGTTGAGGACCACTGGTTTACAGGGAACCCTCTAACATGGAGGTGTATGAAGAGGTTAAAAATGAAACACAGAAAGTGATTATGCAGATGAAGACTGCAGGAAAGCAGAGCAGCTCATGTGATGAAATAGTCTTGAAGGAGGAAAAGAGTAACAGACATAAAGAACACTCCTAACTAGGAACAGAGAACATTAAAATTTATGTGTATCCAAGTATACTGTAAAAAATACAAAATTAGAGTTCCAGGTAATATGGTGTGCTACAAGTTGCTTCTGAGAGCCTGTGACAAAGACAGACAAGACAAGAAAAGCAGACTCTATCCCGGGGAGAATAGAGGAAAAGCTTCGGGACCCATGAAGGGAGGGAAAGGTTCTAAGAAAAGATGAAGAGCAAGCAGGACACACCTTGATCAGGGAGTTTCCCTTTAAGCAGGGGAGCTCATAAGTCTCTTCTAAAGGGTCAGCCATTAGAAAATTGGCAGCCTTACTCTCAGAACAAAGAACAGCTCACAGTCCCCACAGGCACAGCTTTTGGTTATACTGATTCTTTTTGTCAATGGGTCAGTGGACACATGACCAGTTTGTCATGCTATTTGATTTGAAGGGGAGCAGCTGAGTGCCAATTTGAGAGACAATCAATTATTAAACCTGAGATACCCAAAGGCCTGAGATCATGAAGCATTCACGAGTCTGAGAATCTCAAGGTGGTCTCTCACTATAACCTCTGGGTGAGAGACGGTCCAGAAAGATAGTTGTGGACAAGAGGACCTAACACAAATAGGCTAAAGTATGGCAGACAGTAAGAGGCTGGATCAGGCTGGGAAGTGCATAAAGGGATTCCCCCACCCTCAGTGGGCTAGAACAGAGCTCATCAGCTGACAATAGCCCTGGAGTTTGGCAGCTGTGAGTCTGAACACATGCTCCAGTTTTCTTTCACTGTTGTTGAGCAAGAGAACTCCAGAGTTTTAGGGGTACACAGGATACCCATGGTGCATTCCTCCATCGGGTAATTGGGAGCCCTGAAAGTACAAAGGCAGCTCCCCAGTGTATACTGATCTTAGTGCTATGGTTGCTTCCTCAACTCCCAATAGACCAGGGAGACATCCTATAGCTAAAAGAGATACACAGTGGGTAGGATCTGCGGAATCATGGAAGGGTGAAAGGTTATGCCCACTCCATGGAATGCAAGCTCAGTGTGTCCAGCAGAGGCGCCTAATATGTAAATAAGAAAAATGGCAGCTGTGCTATGGAGAAAATTCTGGTAGATCTCAGACTCAGCAATAGCACAAAACAAAAGACCAACAAAAGCCCATGAGTTCACTTGCCATTTTCCAAGTATTTAAATTACAGTCTTTAAATTTTGAAGACCTGCAAAACTGCTTCAACTTTTTTTCTTTTTCTATGTGAATCATTATTTTTCTACACATTCAGCAGAATTTTTTTGCTTAATTTTCACATAAAAATTTTAAAATAAAATAATTTTACATTTATTTATGTACTTATTTATTTATTTATTTTGTGTGTGTACACCTCTGCTCATGTGTCATGGTACATGTGTGGAGGTCAGAGGACAACCTGAGGAACATGGCTCTGTTCTTCCACCCTGTGAATTCCCAGGATCAAACACACATTGTCAGACTTTGTAGCAAGAACCTTCATGTGCTGAGCCATTTTCCTCAACACTCTTGTTACTCTCTTTCATGCATTCATCTAGTTATGTTTATGCCTCTCATTTTTAGCAATAGACTTTCTTTTCTTTAAGTTATTTATTTATTTGCATTCTATGCTCTCCTTTATATTTATATCTTGAATTTATCTTATTGGCTTTTAAAAAATAATACTTACACCTTAAACTTTTTATTGCTCTTCTTACATTGACTCTTGAACTTTTTTTTTAACTAATGGTCAATCTATTTTTGTCTCTCCCCTATTTTAATTTTTTCCTGTGTATAATATTCTTTTCCTCCCTGCTTCTCCCTTAAATTATTTTACCTTTTTTTTGTGCCCCCCTTCCCTGTCACCTTTAGGTATCTCCTTCATTTATTACTTTAACATTAAATTAAATAGTTTTGAAACTTTGTAGCACATTTAGTAGTTTTGACATTGTTTCAGTTCTGTAGCTACTCGTGATATATTAAAGAGCTACAGTTGAATTTATGTGTGTTTCTGTATTTTTCAAGATGCGAAGTTGTTGCTGCTACAACAGTTTGTTTTCTTCTCACAGAGAGGTATTATGGATTAAAAAATTCCAGAAATCATACCCAAACCAACAGCTGCAAAAACAAAATAGTAATACAAGAAACAGGAGCTGAAGAGAGGCTCAGAGGTTAAGAACTCAGAGGTTAAGACATGATTTCTAGGAAACATTGGTATACCTGTGCTTCCATAGGACTGGAGTTTGACTCCCAGTACCTACATAGCAGCTGCCGCATGCATGTGGTGCCCTTACATACAAGGAGGCAAAACAATCATACACATAAACTAAAGTTAATAGACAAATGGAAAAAAAAAGAAATACAAGAAACATGGAAAATCAAGGCAATAGGACTCCTGCATTTACAGGTCAGGAAATTAAAAGGGAGATCTGGAGAGGCAAGGAAAAGGAGAGTGGAAGAGAACTTAAGGGGAGGTGAAAATAGAATCCACGTAAAGGATACCATTAGTACAAATGATAGGAAAGCAGAGCTAAGAATAATTGGGGAGAATGGGAACTAGCTGGATTGGGGAAAGGAAGCAATAAAAAAATTATAGTGGTACATGTATAAAGATATTGTGATGATACCCTTTGCTATCTAAATTAATCTAAAAGAAAACCACTTTAAAAACTATAAAGTTTATAGAACTGCAATGGACAGAGATAAGCCTATGGTTGTAGAAGGGAAGTTTAGCACATTAGATGCTCTAGCCAGCACAGTTATAACAGAGATGCCTTTCATTTGCTCTGTAACTCCAGGTCAGAGGCAGTAGTGGGACACTTATATAAGTGAAGTGTGACTGGTTGTGTGCTGACACTTTTTGGACCTGATTCATATATGCGTAGTAGATCTTAATTATGTTTCCTACTGTTACATGATCTTACAGTTTGCAAAATTAAAGTGCCCTTTTTTAACTGAAGCAATTAAAACATTTTAATAATGACATGTAATTGATGCCAGGACAAATGGTACAACAAGAACACATCATTTAAATAAGTACAGATGTATACATGACCTCACACATGTTTATACCAAGGTAGCCACATGACTTCTAGGAAACATAGGTGGATAATCTCAGGAATAAATTTTCCTTTAAAACTGTCTTCCTAGCCAGGCAGTGGTGACGCACGCCTTTAACTCCAGCACTCGGGAGGCAGAGCCAGGCAGATCTCTGTGAGTATGAGGCCAGCCTGGTCTACAGAGCGAGATATGGACAGGCACCAAAACTACACAGAGAAACTCTGTCTCTTAAAAACAAAACACAAAGAATCAAACAAAAAAAAACTGTCTTTCACATGTAGGAATATGGCTGAGACACAAGTAAGCTGTGGAAAATATTTGGAAGACTCTATGGATTGAAGGAACAAAAATTTGGACATAGGATTCCCCAAGCTGGGGGTGAAGTTTGAACATCAAACTATATGTCTGCTTATGAATCACAAGATTCATAGTACCAAGTGTTGATTGCAATGTAAAAATAGGACTCAGTTTTGAACTTTGAGTTACGTTTTATGTGCAGATGCAAATTCTAGATAAATGAGCTGAATGGGTTCACATGAACACTTGTACCAGAATATCCACTGCAATGTTATTGACATCACAAGTCTGGAAACAACTCAAAAATCCAAACATGGAGAAAGAATTACTAACAGATAGTCACACATTTGGCCAACCCTAGTCTCAGCTTAACAAAGAGCAGCACACACAGAGGAACATCAAGTAAGCTGAGCTGGTAAGTCACCGCCACCAGCATGGGCATCCAGCAAATGTTGGTACTTCATTTAAGTATTAGAAATGTGGTTATTCTCATGAAAGAGTTTTGCGTATTATCAACAACACTAAAATCAATAGATAGATTTGAATACATCTGTGTTAAATTCAACTCTAAGATACTATATTTTAACTTCAAAAGCCCTAAAATACAAAAATGAGGAGTCTGTTCGAATTAGTCCCATTTTAATACCTTTCCCAAGATATGAGAAGGTCGAGTGCTTACCTGGCACCCAATTGATGCCTCCAAACATGTGGCCTCATCCAGTAGCCTCAACATCTCCTGAAACTGACTGTCCTGGTACTCAAAGCGCTCCCCAAAGGTGACAGAGCAAATGATATTGGAAACTGCATTATTGATATTCAAGTGAGGGTCAAAAGGCTGTCCTGGGGGTGGGGAAAGAGCTGAGTTGTTTAAAGATATTTCTATTTCTATTGTCTATAAACAATTAACTACAAATGATAAAAACAAAACAAAACAATCCTCCAGCTGCCCCTCCCCCTATATAAATATTGGAGAATGCAGAGAATGAAATAATGGGCTTTGGTTACAGCATACACATGGGCTGACATGATCTAAGGTTTCTGTCAATGGCTGTAAAGTCAGATTGATGACCAGGATTTAAATTCAAAAAAAAAATGTTTAATAACCCATTTTGTTCACTAAGTTACTGCCCTCTAGGGCAGAGTCATAGTTATAAGTCCACTGTTCAGGCTTCAGTGCCTAGGCTTGAGCAAGCCCAGGACAGACATTTAGTAAGAATATGTTGTACAAGGCCACAACCCTCAGCACCTGCCTTGTGAAATGCCCACCTCTCTCCTCTCTTATGGCCTCCACAAGGTGTCGGGCTTCCTCCTGAATGCGCTGTTCTAAGCTCTTCTTTCCCAATCCAAAGTTCCTCAGTGTCATCAGGGCGAACCTTCTTTGTTCCTTCCATGTCTGGCCACTGGAGAAGATCAACCCTGGAAAGAAGAGAATCAGCATTATGACATTGTGATTCTGATCTAAAATTACCTGACAAATGGTATGGATACATGTACAATGGAAAGGAAACAGGCCAGTAAGGCACTTGGCAGCTGTCTAGAGTGACAATCCCAAAGCAAGGGAACTAAGGTTTACTGGTTACTTAAAACATCAAACAATTTAGTAAACCTTATGTTTTACATGATTTAGCACTTTCAGAAATTCCATACGCTCATTAACAATTATCCCCAGGCCCATTGCACCTGATGCAAAAACTGAAACACTGGGATAAAGTTTACTTTATAAAGAAATGTAGTTAGTAGATAGCACCTGCGTATTCAAGTTTCAGTCTTTCCGGTTCCAAAGTCCATTGATCACACAAATCACACAAATTCATGTTAAGCATAATAACAGGAATGCACTCATAGATAAGGTAAAACGTGCTCTTTTAACCAGGTAAGAAAGTTTTATAGAAGAGGTTCTACCCAAGACACACAGTAAAGAATGAATAAATGACTCAAGAAGATACAAAGAATGAGTATCCCACACACAGAGAGCTTTGAGGCATGGAGGAAGAATATTCTAGTGTACTCAGCACCCATCAATATCACGGCATATACAATGAATGCTTCTGTCAATTAGGACACTTTCAGAGAAATCCTCAAATCCTTTTCATATAAGTCTTTGCCTCCTAATTGTTACTTTTGAAATGATAATAATAAGTATTCAAACCAGACTGTTATAGTATTGTCCAGAAGGCTAAAGAAAACTGGGTGATGTCATTTAATAATGGAGTACAAGGAGTCATAATCAAGAAGAGCAGTATCAAGAGGATGCCAACTCACATCTATTTCCCTAGGTCAGAGGGTTGGAGTAGGAAAATAGAAGCGAGTGCACAGTGTCTCTGCCTGGACATTCCATCAGAGCATCAAGAGTTAGTGTACAGGACATGTGGTTTCTCCCAAGTCTAGAAGAGAGACATGGTAAGTCTTCCACTGGGTGCTTCCATTCAGGGATTGTGGCATCCTGCTTCCTTGAAAGATGGCAATTCATGATGGGGTTGGTTTATGGGAATGTTGGCAAGTTATAGACAGGCACCTTTAACATACCACAAGAATTACAATGCACAGCATATATTGCTCAAGGAACTTACCATTATTTTTAAAGAGATGTTTTCGGAGACAAGTGACAGGACGATTCAGAAAATTTGGCTCCAATTGAGTAAAGACTTCTTTGATTAAGGGCATGCCAGTTACAACCACTGAGGGTATATTAGCAAACTCCAAGCTTAAAATGTTCCCATATTTCTTCACAAACTGAAAAATATTTCAGTAGTTACAGTTGAGTGAGCCCATGTCTGTGTGTCCAGAGATGGCAGGCATGTGCATAGCCAATGGGACTCATGTTGAGACGTCTACAAAAACTGTTAATGGAGGCAATGATCTTCCTCTGTGTTAATGTTTTGAATTTTTTCTCTTCTTATATATTAAGTTCAATTTCAATATACACTAAGAATAGAAATTTCCCTTTACAAAATTCCTAAAGAATTCAGCAAATATGAATTAGGTATGCAACTGCCCTATTTCCCTAGAGGGAAGCATGAGGATATGTGTAGCAACAAATAAGCAAAGTCCTAAAAGCATCCTGAATTTTAATGAAGTCAGAGAATAGAGGGAAAAGGCCAAGGAAGGTATGTCCATGTTTGGTGTAGTTTTAAAAATATCCATATTTACCCATAGATTAATTCCTTCAACATCTGCTATATACAGAAATTTCCTGTGTGACCAATGCAACTAACACTGAGTGAAGTCTGTGTATTTGTGTGTGGAGGAGGCATTTTGGTGCGATGAGAATGTTTCTGATTTTTTTCTTCTCCTGTCTACTTTAAGAATTTCTTCAAAAAATTTCACTCATGTGTTCAGTCAATATTAATTGAATGAGCATCAGTGTGTTCCTAGACTAGGTTATGAAGTCGTAAGTGTTTAAAAGAAATCAACATTTCTAAACTGAAGCATCCTGGAGGCCTGTGGAGGCAGAGTACTATGTTCCTAACCTGCAAAAGGCTCCAAATGTGTCTTTAAAGTCTCCTATAGCAAGCATGGAATTATTAATAAATTAAAATATCTATTTAGCCAGAGAGGAGTGTGCCCTCCCCATACCCTGTTAGACATGGACAGTGCAATAATGGGTGGAGACTGGGGGTGGAGATTTAGCAGTATCTCTGGAGTGATGTAAGCACGTAGGTTCTGTGGTTAACTATACTCTTGGAGAAGTTGCTCTATCTTTTGAAACTTAGAATCTTAGTATGAAAGGTAAAAATTTATGACCCCTTCATTGGGTTCTATAAAGAAAAATGAAAGTAGAAATGTGAAAGTCACTTCATTTTTTTTTCTAGGCACTCAGCCACCCTCTGCATCTCTGAGAAATTAGCCTGTACAAATTAAAACTGACAATGCTCCAGCAAAGCAGTGAGGTACAAAATCATGATGATGAGGATGAAGGTGCAAGGTCAGTCTTTGGTCATAGTAGTGCTCACTGAGTAAAGGAATGGCATTACTCATGCTTTATTTCATCAACTTTAAAACTCCTCACCATAATGAGCATTTCATATCTTCCCAATAAGGCAAACAAGTTATATGAGAAGCAGTGTAGCCAAGAAGACAAAGATGTGGCTTGGTGGAGGAGAATCTCTGGACATTACATAATGTTTGAGGAAGACGAAATGACTTTGAGATATCCAAATGACCTTGGAGTTTAGCTAGAATTACAGAATGGGAAGCAGGCCGGAGTGTGAGGGGTGGAGAGTCTGGGTGAAGAGGGAAACAGAGAGAAGGAAAGAGAATGTCCATGATGGTGTAGAATGTGCAAGCTTGTGCAAACAGAGTTGAATGAGAGTGTGTAAGTAGTATCAAAGTCTCTTCCTGCTGTGTGATCAAGGGTTAGCCCTTTGTCCTTCTGAGTCACATCCAGCTTCAACAGAGGTATCAAACAGAAGGGCTCAGTTCTCCTTTGCCAGATTTGTGCAGCCTCCTCTGAAGGAATGGAGACAGAAAGTGATTGAAGTCAGCAAGGAAACTGAACTTAAAAGATCAGAGAAAAGACAGTAATGGAGGATGAGTAAGGGGCAAAGACAACAGACTCCTCTGCCTTTGAGTTCCAGCTGCACTGGACAGTGAAGAGCAGGTCAGTGTCTGATGTGGGTCTCAGTGTGTGGGGACAACACCTGAGCAGTGTGTCCCAGAGGGGAGAAGGATCCTCCCTGTTTGTAGCTGCTTCACTTCACATGGAAATGGTGTTAGCAAAGTCTCAGGAGCTGCATGGGAGTGTTGAACAACACAGAGCAGTGACTGGGAGGACAATAAAATAGGTGTAAAGAGAGAGAAGATGGATGAAAAGGCATCTAGAAAGTGTCCAAGAAACACACAGGGAAGGGAAAATGGAAGAAAAGATATGGGGAAAAAGGAAGAAAAAATATGGGTTTAAACCCTTAAATAGCAATAAATAATCAGACATGGACAATCTTCACATGTAATGGAAAGTGACAGGGATAATCAAACATGGCTGGAGTATCTGACTATCTAAGCAAAGAAAATGACTGTGGATAAAGAGGCACATTACATGGGAAGATGATCATCCCCCAGAAAGAGCTGCCAGTCTTACCTGTGTCCTATGTACCCATAATAGTCTTTCCAATACAAGGGGGAGAGCTTCCAGATTGAATGGAAAGACAGACAGCTCCAATGGAGCTGGAGATTTCAGTGCATTTTTCTCTGGAGCTGATAAAATCAGTAGGTGAGCAGTCAGCAAGGATGTAGAAGAACCAAATTAGGCTCAATAGGAAAAAATAAGAGAACTGATATTTATACAGGTCAAGAGAAGACCACATATTAAAAAAAAAAACTGGACTGGTACTCTAAACAACATCTGTGGTACCCCATTTCTTAAACTAGCATGGCATGTTTATGATATATTTATTATGTCATCCAATCCACCTTGACGTACTTAAAAGAACTAAAATCAAATCATGTTCTCCGGCCATAAAATCACACTAGAAATCTTACATCGACAGATAACAAGAAAAATCTCCAGCTCTTTGGAATCTTATCTTATCTTATCTCTGGGTTAGAGGCTGCCAACATTAGCCTACAGCCACGCCCTCCCGTTCCAGGTGCCAGGATCCCGTCCCAGGACACAGCCAGGCACCGTTGCCCCTTCCTACCTTCTGTATGGCTATGTGGGGTTGCTTTATGTCCAAATAGAACAAGCAGCCCACGAAGGGCAGGCGCCTCGGCCCTGGCGGGTAGTTCTTGGGGTGCCGGTTTTGGAGGTAGTCAGCCAGGAACAGGAAGGCGACAGCAGCCAGCAGCAGAGTCCGGAGATGGAGTGCTGCCCAGATGGCGGCCACCAGGGAGCCCGCGGCGGTGAGCATGGCTGGGGCTGCAGCTGGCTCTCCTGAGAAATGAGCTGGGGCAGATCTCCAGGGTCACCGCCTGTGGTTCCCAGAATAGGCCAGCCCCTTGGCTATGCCCTCCCAGTCCCCCACAGGACCCCGCCCATCTCTCCCCCTGTGGGCTCCTTACCCAGCTGTGCTCCTGCTGTGTCTCTGGCCTAGCGGCAACCTCCTCTAAAACCTGCTTGCCCTTTTCTGAGTTTTCCCAAGGATACAACCTCCCTGGCTCCACCTCCTCGCTCTCGGTCACGCCCCTTCTCCAAGCTCCTGTTCAGGTCAACAGGCTTTGGAGCCCTCCTGTGGAGAAGCTGTGGCGGATTCCAAGAAGAGGCACTTGAGCGTGTCTGGACTGGCTAAGAGCCTCGCTCATTCGGGAAGTCCTCCCAAGGACTCTGGGTTTGTGACGAATCCCAGAGGACATCCTGGGGGTCTGAACTCCTGTTTTATAAACAAACTTTCACCAGTGACTGCATCCTTCCTGGGAAATAAGATAGTGGCACTTACCTCACTTTGACAGTGGTATGCTCGCTGAATAAAAGAATCCACGGATTCTTAGTTAACATTGAATGAGCATCCTGGTCTTGATTCTTTTTCGTTTGTTTGTTTTATTTTCATGTAGTGTTAGGGATTGAAATCCGCCCTTGAGCATGTTAGGCAACCTTTCCATTGCTTCATCAGTTTGTTTTCTTTCTCCCTCCCTATTTACTTTTGAAGTTAGTGCATAAATTAATGGATTTGCTTTAGCACTTTCATGTGTATAGTTTCACATATGTGTGTGTGTGTGTGTGTGTGTGTGTGTGTATTTCCCCCCTCTCTCCTACAGCTTCCCTACACTACTGTTGTAGGTCCCGCGCATCTCAGATTATCCCCCTTCTGCATTTTGGCTACATGTTTTTCATTACCCTTTCCCCAACCCCCTTAAAGATCTGTTCCTTCCCTCTCATGGTCCCATTTCACATGTCAGGCCCCGCCCCCATCTACTCATACACAGTTTAATCTAGGTTAGTCCTGCAGAAAACAAGCTGTGTTTGTCTTTCTGCATCTGGTTTGTTTCACTTTACATAATGATCTCCAGCTGGTTTTCTCCCAGCTCTTCCAGGGAAACCTCTGAGCACATTGGGTCTCCAGCATGCAACTTTTCACCCTGTGCCAAATATGTGAGATCCTCAAACTGTGAAGCAAACTAGACATACATAGGCACTAAACATGTAGACATGCATTCTAATTACAATTTTTTTGTTGACAAGAAAAACAATAATTGAAGTTCCTAACTTTCCAAGATCCAAGAAAAAGGGAGACAGATGAATAGGAACAGAGACCTAGTAAAGCTTCTCTTGTATTCTTCCAACCTGTCTTGTTTTTATTTTTTTCTTTTTATTAAAAATAGATTCTTTTCTCATACAATATATCCTGATTATAGCTTCTTCTTCCTCTACTTCTCCCAGTTTCTCTCCACATCCCCTCCCCTCTGGATCCACTCTTTTTCTGTCTCTCATTAGAAAAGAACAGGCTTCTAAGAGATAATAGCCAAACATGACAAAATAAAATAGAATAAGATAAAAATTATTGTATGAAAGTTGAACACAGCAACCCCACAGGAGGAAAAGAGCTATTCATTCTCGTAGTTATAAGTCCCATAAAAATATTAAGCCATGATATATATGCAGAGGGACCTGATGCAGACCCATGTAGGTCCTGTGCTTGCTGCTTCAGTCTCTGTGAACTCATATGTCCCCTGCTTAGTTGATTCAGAGGTCCTTATTCTCTGGTTCCTTGTTCTCCATCCCCTCTGGCTCTTATACTTTTTCTGCCTCCTCTTCCACATATTCCCTGAGCTCCAAGGGAAGGAATTTGATGGAAACATCTCATTTAGACTCTCTGCACCTAATGTGGGTCTTTACATGTGTTCTCATCTGCTGCCAGAGGAATCTTCTCCAATGACAATGAATAAGGTACTGATCTATGAGTTTAGCAAAATATCATTAGTAGTCACTTTATTGATTTTTTTTTTCAGACCAGTAGTGTTGAGTTTTACCCTAGGTCTCGAGGCTATCTAGTCTCTGGTGTTTGGTTACCCAAGCAGTGCCAGATATTGGTTCCTTCTTGTGGAGTGGGCTTTAAGTCAAATCAGACATTGGTTCACTACTCCCATTAGTTCTGTGCCACCATTGCCCTAGCATGTTTTGTAGGCAGGACAGATTATAGGTGAAAGATTTTGTGGCTGGGTTGGTATACATGCTTCTCTTTTGGTAGCCTACAGAGTGTCTTCCCACACCAAAGAGACTAGAATGTAGGGGTGAAGTCTCCATGTAGGCACCAGCTTGACTTCTCCATGTTCAATGAGTTGTGTGGGTGTTGTCCTTGGTAAAGAGGTCCTACTATCAGTTTGCAGAGAGCAACTATTTGTCTTACCTAGGAACATCCTGAGTTGTCTACGGACTTCCATGAGACCCCCTTGCCTAACAATGCTATTGAATTCAACCCTATCCTACCACTGGAAGCCTTGCTTGGCTACAAGAGATGGCCAGTTGAGACTCTGTATCCCCCATTACTAGGAGTCCCCATTAGGATCACCTTCACTGATTCCAGAAAGTTTCCACTGTGCTAGATTTGTATGCTATCCCACCAAACGCCCCTCAGTTCCAGCCATCTCCTCCTGAACAACGTCCCCAAACAAATTGTTCCCTCACCTGAACCCCTCTCCAGCTTCTGGCCCCACCTTCCCCAATCTGTCATAAAATCTATTCTCCCCCTCCCAGGGAGATCCAGGATTCCCTCATAGACCCCTCCTCTTTACCTAACCTCTCTGGGTCTACAGATTATAGCTTAGTTATCATTTATTTAATGGCTAATATCTACTTATAAGTGAATACATACCATATTTATCTTTCAGGTGGGTCTGGATTATCTCACTCAGGATTATTTTTTTTCTAGTTCCATCTATTTCAAGATGCCATTCTTTTAACAGCTGAGTAATACTCCATTTTGATAATTTACCACATTTTCTTTATCCGTTCTTTTGTTGAGGGGCATATAGGTTGTTCCCAGTTTCTGGCTATTATGAGTAAAACTACAATAAAAGTGAGCAAGTGTCCCTGTGGTAGGATGAATCATCCTTGGGGCATATGCTCAAGAGTGGTATAGCTGGGTCTCGAGGTAGATCAATTCCCCACTTTCTGAGGAACCACCATATTGCTTTCCATAGTGGCTGTACAAGTTTGCACTCACACTTGAAATGGAGGAGCATTTCATATCCTCACCAGCATGAGCTGTCACTGGTGTTATTGATTTTAGCCATTCTGAGACGTGTAACATGAAATCTCAAAATAGTTTTGATTTGCATTTCCCTGATAGATAAGAGTGTAGAACATTTAAGTGTTTATCAGTCATTTGTGCTTTCTCCATTGAGAATTCTCTATTTAGATCTGTACCCCATTTTTAAATTGGATTATTTGGGTTTTTTTCCTTTATATAATTTGGAAATTAATCCTTTGTCAGATGTAGAGTTGGTAAAAATCTTTCCCGTTCTCTAGGCTACTGCTTTGTCCTATTGTCCTTGGCCTTGTAAAAAGCTTTTCAGTTTCACTAGGTTCCATTTATTAATTGTTGATCTCAGTTCCTACACTATCGGTGTTCTGTTCAGAAATTCATCTTCTGTGTCAATGCGTTCAAGGCTGCTATCAGGTTCAGTTTATCTGGTTTTATGTTGAGGTGTTTGATCCACTTGGACTTGAGTTTTGTGGGTATGATAAGCATGGATCTATTTGCATTTTTCTATAAGCAGGCATCCTGTTTGACCAATACCCCTTGTTGAAAATGCTTTCTTCTTTCCAGTATATATTTCTGGCTTCTTTGTAAAAAATCAGGTGTCCATATGTGTGTAGATTAATATCTGGGTTGTCAATTAGATCCCATTGATCAATGTGTCTGTTTTTAATGCCAACACTATGCATTTTTGTTACTATTGTTCTATAGTATAACTTGAAATTTTTAGAATGGCAGCAGTTTTTTTATTGATCAGGATTATTTAGATATCTTGGGTTTTTTGTTTTTTCATATGAACTTGAAAATTGTCCTTTCAAGGTGCAAAAAGAATTGCGTTGGAATTTTAATAGTGATTGCATTAACTCTGGAAAGTGCTTTTGGTAAGATGGCCATTTTTACTATGTTAATCCTACTGATTCATGAGCATGGGAGATCTTTCCATCTTCTGATATCTTCTCCAATTTCTTTCATCAAAGACTTGAAGTTTTTGTCATACAAGTCTTTCACTTGCTTGGTTAGAGTTATCCCAAGACATTTTATGTGTTTGTAAGAGAGTGATAGAGAGAGGATTTATACTCCACTTTTGGTAAAATGCACTCATTTCCTGTCAGATGGTTTAAACACCATGTACCAAGCAAAAATTAAGAGGGGATGGTTGTTGTGTCCTGCAAGTGACTGGAGTGGAAGAACTGAAGTAGAATTTGATGCCTAACAGAACCAGAGAACCCCAGGCAATTACTGCTTCAGAGTCCTTTACTGGACTTCTCTGAAACTTTTATTCCAAGATAGCTCAGGGCTCAAGGAAGGGACAGAATTCTCATCACTCTCACCAGATGTGCTCAGAGGAAGAAAGTCTCACACCAAATGGGGGCTGTTTGCATAATGCCATTGAATGTCCTATGTTAGAGGAAAGGGAGCATCTTACATTCAGCATTCCTTGGGCAGGAGTAGGCATTCCTCCCAGGGGAGACAACAAGGTGCTATGGGAACAGTGCTCAGACAACAGGTAGTGTAGGAAAGTCTGTTATATGCAAGCTACAGAAGGGGTACTGGAGCATTTAAAGTAAGTGAGGAATGGTGGTTGGAAATAGCATCACACACTCTTTGTACAGTTCATGCATGGGACAGAGACACAGACCACTTCTAATCAACTTAGAAAACCAAGGAGATGTAGGTTTAGGTGGGAATTTTCATTAGGAATCATATTCAAATACTTCCCAAGTTTCAGTTTCCTTATGATAACATGGTACTTGGTACTGGGTCCCATTGCATCCCTTGGATCAGGGTGAGGTCTCAGCATTTTTATATCTACTATATTCATTGTGTTGAGTTCAGGCTGGGTGAAGCATTAGATTACCCTGTATTGTGGAAAACAGTGGCTTCTCAGAATATGCCTTACCCAGAAACTCTCCATTTAACAAGCAGATTGTCTCCACTTTGAGAATGAAAAACGACTGAACACTTGGGTGGATATAATAATAACACCATCTGTCTAGTATCCCCTGAACAGCACAGGCTGATAAATGCCTTATCATTAGGAGTAGGAAATATTTTATCTTATAAATTGATAAGCATGGCTGAGATTGTAAAGGCATACCAGAGTAACCAGGCCTAGAACCAAGGATAAGGTGTCATTCTCTCATCTGGTTACATTAAAGTGCAAATAAGCTGGATTTTGATGATGACAGCCCTCAATAACTTGTAATTTTACCTGTTGTGTGTGATCAATGATAGACATCTAGAGATTACTGAGTGACCTAGAAGATTTAGTGTGGTTCAGTCCCACCACCAATATAATCTACTCAAAATGACATATATGTTTGGCCTTTGAAACTGCCTTTTCTCTTTTAGTGACCACATCTACCAGGATCTGGCCCTATTATGCCATTTCCAATTATGCCATTTCCAATACTCTGACATAAAATATTCTGCCAGCCAAACACAAGTAGTTTCAGACTTGTGATGTGAGCTACTAAAGCATACAGGCTAGTTGTAAGAGATGCCCACACCCTATACACCCTAGTCCTATGTGAAAAGGCAGGGCATAAATGTGTGATGGAAAACTCAAGGCTAGGATGTACTAGGTAGAGAGAAAACATTTCCCATTTTCTCCCCAAACTGGGTATCTGCGATCAAAACCAAGCTGGTGCTGGACCATAATCAAGGTCCTTCTACCATAAGTATGCCATAGAGACTACTTTAGCACCACTTGCTTTATCTGCTTGTGACTAGGGAATCACTCTGCCCTGCTGACTTCTGGGGGGACCATTCAGACAGAGTAAGATGAGGCAGCCACAGACCTGCAAATTGGAAAAGACTTTATGGTCAGCCATTGTGGCTCTCCCAGGAGCTAGTTCTATTTTTCACTCTTTTTTCTTGTCCAGATAAACTGTTTGAACAGGTCAGAAGGAAGTACACACCTATGATGGGTTGAGTGAATGATAGAAATAGAAGATATAACTTCTATGATGCTATTTATAATTTAGATAATTTTTATTCCACCATTTCCTCTGACTTACACAAATACTTTGCTTATTAAAAGAATCATCACTCTCTGCCACTTTTACGTGAAAAGATGTGTCACTGAACACATAAGTGATTTGCCCAGAGACATGGAGATAACGGTTGTCTAGGAATTATATTCAATTTTATTTGTCTACATCTTTCCATCTTTCTTCTGTTGCCTTCATCCTGTCCCTCCCATGTGAGCAGGCCCCAGTAGCTTGAGAGCACATGTCAGTTTTTCTTGAACTCCTTTCTCTTTCCTTCTTGGACATCACAGTCTGGGGATAGCACAGATGTGGTAGCTGACTGGGGAAAGGGTCAGGCCCATTCTGAACTTCATACTCAGATTCTCATTGACTGGGGGCTTGAAGGTAAATTTTTGCAAAAGAGCAGTGAAGAAAATGATCAGCTCAGACATGGCCATTTGTTCTCCAGGGCAAGCTCGCTTTCCTGTGGGACCAAAACAGAAGACCCATCATTTTCTCAGCTGGTATTAGTGGCTCCAGGGACTAATATCTCAAGTACCTGCTTCAAGTTCTGAGTTGACCTTGAAATTTGTATTTAGCTGCTTATTTATGTCTGGCATCTGTTTTGCACACAATCTGGAAGCCCTAAATTGCAAATCAAATGTCTTCATGGGCAGGTAGCTCTTGGTGAGAGCAGTGCGTAGGAAGGTAGAAATGGGAGTTCAGGAGTGACTCAGTCTAAAAGCTTTCAAAACTCAGTTAACAAACATCACTGATACAGTTGACCATGGTTCAGCTGCTAAGCTACTGATGCTTTTCAACCCACACAATGAAACACAAACATTTCAGCAAAATATGCCTAAAGTAAAAGTCATTTTTCTCCTATGCCCACCAAGGTCTTCCACCTTGATTGATGTCAGTGACATTGACGGCCATCCTTTCTGCAGAGTGGTGCTATAAAAGGAATTGAAGAGAGGAAATCAGGACACTGCAGGCGCTGAGCCAAGGGTGAGTAGAGACGTGCCTGACCCCTCCTTGGGCCAGACAACTACACTAGCTGATCCCCACTGATATAAAAGGATGGAATTGTCCTACAGAAAGGCTAGAGAATGCAGGTGGGAGTAGGAACAACTTTACCCCAAGAATTCTCCATTATTGATCCTACTTTTCTTTTGGAGTTGTGATAAACTGGCTCTAAAGTTTCTCTGAAGTCACCACTCAGTTGCCTCCAAAACCACTGGGGAAAATTTGATCGGCAGAGACACAGATTACAGAACCCAATGGCTTTCTACCATGAGGCAATGGCTTCAATATCTCCTGGGATACTGTCCTTTCAGGAGATGGTGGAAGAATTTGGACCCAATTTTGTTCACCGAGCCTTCTTGTTAGTAGAGCCTAAGGAGAAACAGGGTTTATGGGAATCAAGGGTCAAACCTCTGAATTCCTCTGAGCTAATGGTTATTTGCCAGAGAGAAAGTAAACCTCCTCCATAACTTGATCTCTTTATAGGAGGGAAGGTACTTATTAAGGATTCAGGTTGTTGGCATTCATTTTCAAACACGGGGTTTCCAGCTATTGGCTGTTGTAAATTTATTGTAGAAAGTCAGACACTGGTAAAGGCAGATATCCCTGTCAACTTAACCCTGCTTGATCACGAATGCAGATTGTCATCTACCCTATGACCTTATAAAGTTTAAAGAAATTAGAGGATGGTCTTTGAAAATCAAGCATTCTGTTTCTTAGAACATTTTTAATAGGAAAAACAAAACTAAATGTCATGAATGGTGAGGAGTCATGTTTCAGTTCAGGGAGGTCATGGAGACTCCACTAGCCAGTTTCTAGTTTAAAAGTATAAGGGTCAACACAGAGGAAAAATTCCCTCCATGCTTCCAAGCAAAGCAATAGTCGAGCAAGGCCTTTGACTCATCCTCACATAGACTCTATACTCAAGCGAACATATTAGATGCTATTTAGACAACCATTTCTCACCAATGATTCTCTCCTTGATAAGAAAACTGACACCCAGAAATAGGACATCATGACTTTGGCTCAGTTCAACACTGCAATATCTATGTATAGCCAGGAAAATTTGGCCCATCATTTTGAATGCCAAGGTCAAATGTAAAAATATTGTTTATTATTATTATTATTATTATTACTAATTATTTACCAACTATGGAACACTTTTTGGAAAGAGAAATTCTCACATCTATAAAATGTCCTTGTTTTCCCTAAGCACCCTAACTGCCCATGTTCTCTGATTTTTAAAAAGCTACCTGCTATCAAACTCACAGGTCTGGGGAAATTATTGGGGCTCCTGGGGTGTCTTACCTATAGGATGCATTTCTCCTGTAGATCGGAAATTAGGTACAGATGTCTGGTTATGCCCTCAACAGGAATGGAATCTCATTCATGGGCAGGAAGGCATTGACTTCTGTCATTGATTCCTCTTGAAAAGTTTCTAGGCATCTGGTGCATTATACAGAAGTCTAGTGTAATGAACAACTGATTGAAGTTACGCTTTGATCTGTCAAGCAAAACTTATGTCAGTCTAAATATGGAGAAGACCATATCTATGACCTTGCCCTTCTATAGGGCTCTAGTGAATGGTCTAGCCAGTTACACCATTAAATTTCACTTTACTGAAAATATTTACATTACCCATGATGTTAAGGAATTTCCCTCATTAACCTTGTTTCTGGACATTCTCCATAAAATTATGATATAAGAAAGCTAATTGTCAACTTCTCAACTTAAACTGGCTAATGAGAAGTTTCTCAATTCTTGAACCAGGCTAATGGCCTCCTCCATGGTGTATTCCTCACAGCAGACAATGTTGGCAAAGAAACCAGTCTTGATGACATTTATGACAGAGGTTGCTAAGGAATTTTTGAATGGTATTCTTGCCTGGTCTCCTCCTCTAATAAGGGCAAAACTGCCTTGATGATTTGCGTAATGACACTCTCTGTGGGAATTATAACAGTACTAACTGTCTTGCTTTGTGCATGCTATAGTTGCTGCCTCACCCACATAGCATGCTCCAGTATCACACATTCTCATCAAATGACTGCATTATGTTCTGGATCTTCACCCTCAGTTAAGTTTTATCCTGGCCTCCTGGGTAACTCTCCTCCAGGGCACTCTGACTGCAGGCCTTTTCTCCATTTCTCCTTCTGTCAGGTCAAAGAAGTTAGAGTGGCCTGTGCCCCCAAATTCCTAACTGCAGCTAAGGTGACCTCTGAGATGGCAGAATTAGGGGATAGAAGCTAGACAAATCCCTGACAGGCAGGAAAGCAGGCAGGCTGGCAGCCAAAGGGACCACCGATGGATAATAAAGATGCCAAACTTTTAGCCTCTTCTGCACCCTTCTGTGTTGTGTGATATTTTGATCACACTCTGACACTCCCAAGACTGACAATAAAGTTAAACCTTGAATCAGAGGGCAGAGTCAGCAATCAGATTGCCAGCATTAACCATAGAGTTTTTGGTGGACCCAGGTTAGGATCGAGAGACACAAGAAGGAATAGGGAGGGATTTAGAAAGATTTGCAGACCTTTTCGACCTGGCATTGTGGAGAGGCAGGGTTAGATAGTCGTTCCTCCATTGCTCTTAGGATCTATCAGACTTTTACCCCAATATCTGATTCCCAAGTTTTATTTAATAATAGAACAATATAAGTAATCAGTTCATCTGGAACTTCACTTCTGACCTGAGACAAAGACCTGGCAGCTTTCTATAAAGGATTGGGTGTAGTACCCACAACCCCTGCAGACTTACAGGTCCTGGCTGCACTACAGGTCCTGGCTGCAAAGATAAGCCAGACATGTTTGCCCAAAGATACAAGTCACCATTCATATCTTTATTGCAACTGACCAATACTAAATTAGGGGAAGAGGACTCCATTCCAGACCATAAGAGACCCTTAAACTTCCAGCCCTCCTATAAAGGCTAGACTTCAGTTTCCCAAGCACCTCCACCCATTTATGTTGTAGGGAATTTTCTTTCAATTTGCCTTACTGTATGTCTGTGTTTCTTCTCCTATAATAAAAATATTCTTTTCATTAGCCTCCTTTGTCAGAGATATTACCTGATGCTATCTATTGTGTGATTTTTTCTTGCCTTTTAATTTCTTATTTGTACCCAATCCAAACCCATAAAAAATAGCAATGTTTGTCTTCTTAAAAAATTTTAAACTTCTTTTAATGGTGTTTTGCCTGCCTGTATGCCTGTGTGAGGGTGTTGGATTCTCTAGAATTGGCTTTACAGACAATAGTGAGAGACCATGTAGGTGCTGGCTGAACCTGGGTCCTCTGGAAGAGCAGCCAGTGCTCCTAACTGCTGAGCCATATTTCTAGTACCACAATGTTTATCTTTTAAAGGCTCACACATAAACTGTGGTCCAACTTCAGTTCCTCTCTAGGCTCTTCATGAATTTTCTCTGAGGGAGTATCTGCTTCAAGCCTTTTGCCCTGCAGTACCACACACAATTACTACATCAGTGTCTCTTATGTACATTGCTAACAGCTTCCATCATTCTTAAGTGATATGTAGTCACTATTACAAATCATCCAAAAGGAAAGCATAAAGAAGAGTATCAAATCTGCTTGCAATTCCAGTCTAAACAAAACCGTGAGCATGAGGACATCAGAGCTCCGTGTTCTTGTACAGATTCTCCTGAACCTCATGGCAGGCATTATGCAATATCAACCCTAAAGCTGCTTGTCCACCTTTGTTTATAACTATGAAATTAAATAATATTTCAAAACTGACCATGCGTTCATGCTTAAATTGATCTCTCTACCTTCTACAGTTTGTTGAAGAGAAATGAAATCAGATGTTATGGACAAAGCTGTTCAGTAACTGTGTGTCACAATGATGTTAACATAATTTGTGCTTGTGTGGCCTGTGAGTGTTTAATGTATCTCCACTTCTTTTATCTGTATCCTGTCACAGGTCTATGCAGGTTTGTTGTATGTCCAGTTGCCACACACTAGAGTCATTTAGGAAGAGGGAATCTCAATTGAGAAAATATTCCCACTAAACTGGCCTATGGGCAAGCCTATTACATATTCTTAGTCAGTGATTGGTGTGGGAGGGTCCATTGTAGGTGGAGCCAGACCTAAATATGTGGTCCTGGTGTGTAAAAGAATACAAAGCTAAGCAAGCCTTGGAAAGCAGTCCAATAAACGCTCCTTCATGGTCTCTGCTTCAGTTCCTGCCTCCAGGTTCCTCCCTTAAGTTCCAGCCCTGACTTCATTTAGTGATAGAGTATGACTTGACAGCTGTAAGCAGAAATAAACCTTTTCCTCCCCAAATTGTCTTTGATCATGATGTTTCATCACAGAACTAGATCTTTAACTAAGGCATGAATTGCCCCAGGTTGCTGTGACAGATCTGACCATTTCTTTTTCAGAGGATTGTGGGAAGAACTTTAGAACTTTATGCTAGGAAAGTCATTGAGTATTTAAAGCTTGGTGAGGTATTGTGAGCACTTGGAGGATAATCCTGAAAGCAATGCGGACAATAGCGTCATAGTTGTGAAGTTTTAGAAGGATGTTTGAGAATTCCATAAAGACTATTTCAAAGCCATTCGATATTTTAAATGGTCATCTGGAGCTGAAGAATCTTCCATGATTATCAAGAGACCAGCACCACCAAAATAAAATCTTTGCTTTACTGGAACAATTGGTGCTGGTTAGTTGGAGCTGAGAAGTTAGCAGTGATTAAGAAGAGACTAGCATCATTGAGGATCATAAATCTAGGAGTATTTCCTCAGGGTTAGCACACAGGAAATGTGATGCTGAGGGAGCTAAAGCTGTATTTTATGCTGGCAGCCAAACATGTGTAAGAGTCACTCATATGGTAATTGGCTTTGAAGGCATGAATGGTCATGGAGAGAGCTGAGGCTTAGAACCCTGTGGAAAGGTCAGCATCCCTTAAGAAATCCAGTGAGAGGCTAGTGGTGAAGGAGTAGCCTAGTTGCAACAGACACTCCCAACATTTTGAAAATGGGACAACCCCACAAGGCCGGCACTAGCTGTGGAATGGGGCCAGCCTGAACTACTAGACACATTATGTGTACTGTATGTTATGTGCAAGCCCTATGTAGACTAGATCAAGAGTCCCAGAAGTCTGATACTGATCTGTTAGACTTTGCTTTGATTTGAATGTAACTGTGTCCAGATTTTTTTTTTCCTCCTGGAATAAAAAAAGTGTGGAACTTGATTTTTGTCTCATAAGAGCCCACAGTTGAGAAATGTTGTAATTTTAGAGAGCCCTTGGATATTTTAGAGAAGGTTTGAATTTTGAAAGAGACTTTGTATGCTTTAATGAGACTGAAATTCAAAGTGTTCAAAATTTTAAAGGCTGTGTGCAGGACTTTTAAAATTGGAATGTGTTATATTGTTAATATTAATTTAATTTAATGTTAATATGAGATCCTGGGGATGAAGAAGAAAGGAAAGGTTATGGTTTAGCAGTGATGGGGTTTTGTGTCAAATTGAAAAGGGTTAGTTTTGCTGGTTATTATTATTATTATTATTATTGCTGGCTATTTTTATGCCAGCTTGACACAAGTTAGAATCATTTTTGAAGACAGAACCTCAATTGAGAGAATACCCCCACCAGACTGGCCTGTGGGCAAGCTTGTGGTATATTTTTTAAGTTAGTGATTGATAAGGGAGGACCTATCTCATTGTGGGTGGTGCTACCCCACAGCAGATGATCCTAGGATGTATAAGAAACCAGGCTCAGAAAGCCATGAAGAGCAAACCTGAAATAACACCCTTCCAAGGCCTCTGCTTCAGTTCCTGCCTCCAGGCAACTGCACTGCATGAGTTCCTGCCCTGACTTCATTCAGTGATGGAATGTGACTTGAGAGCTGTGAGACAAAATAGGTCATTTCCTCCTCAAGTTGCCTTGGTCATGGTGTTTTATCACATCAGTAGAAACCCTTAGCAGCATTTTTGATAGTATGTTTGGCAATTTTAAAAAATGGTATACAGTCAACTCTCTTGTAAATCCCCATAATTCTCCTAGAAGTATTCCTCTTCCAGGACAAAACTTGACCCAGAGCCCACGTTCAAGAACAAGCTCCATCAGGGACCACCATGTGACAGTGACTAACCCACTCATTTTTACACAGTGAAATCTTTTTCACTTGACAAACACACAGCAAGTTTCCTACACAAGCTCCATGACTGGGCAATCATGACAATTAGCCAGAAGGAACAAACAGGATTTTAAAAGGATGGAACAAGAAATACCCAATTTCAAAGATTTTGTCTAAATTAACAAATAAGTCTGATATTAAGAACCAAAAATTACTCTCTACCCCTCCACACAAAGTCTTTGTGTCAGTGATAGAAAGATGCAATTAAAACTGTACTTGGACCATCTTCACAACACAAACTATTCATAGGAGTCAAACTGCCTCACGACTAAAATGAAGGAAATGGCTGTTGTTGTTGTTAATGTTCTTTCCAGGTCTAGCTCCTGTAAACCAGTGTTTTTATCTTTTAATAAGGAGGGGAGGTCTGGTTTACCATAAGCTGTCCTTTGCTTTAGGCTATAAATAGAAATGCAAAATTCAAGAATGATTTTACAGTCTGCCCTGATAATGCAAGAATTTTAATCCCATGTCTACTTATCGTTGTCAAGAGAAGAGAATCTGATATCTTTACTTCATGCTTTCGTAGAGGCTGCTTCTAGGAAGTCTAGAGCAAGTGTGGGAAAGGCAGCTGAGCCAAAGGTAGGAATAAGACAGAAAATCCAGATAGCTGCTGGCATGATGCTAACTCACTGGCTATTTCCACTCTTCTAATTTAACTGGTCTTTATTTATGCCTGGGCAAATAAATTTCATTCCTCTATATCAGAAAAAGATGATGATAACAAAACAATTCTGGTTACCATCTTCCCTAGGTTCCACATTATGGGTATGTGTACTGGGACTTTGATGCTATTCCAATCAAAGACTGTAATAATTTGCCTCCCCTTGAGGTGGGACTGACTTTGTGGCTTGTCTAAGCCATCAGAACACAATGGAAGTTACTGTGTAAAGTGGAAGTTCACAATGCAGTGCCAGTTCTACCCTGGACTCCACCAGATTTCTCTGCTTGTGTTCTCTCTCTGGGGACATTATCACCACCATATGAAAAGCCAGCTGGTTTGCTGGAGTGGGGGGAAATAATGTGAGAAGAACATCGCGTCTACTAAAAACTCGTTGTTTTCACTGCAGTCAGCTAGCTGTCCACCTACACATGAAAGAGCCACTGAGCAGATCTGTACACTGTGAACAGTAACTGTGAGTAATACTATTTTAGACTGCTTGTTATACAGTGAGGTACTAACTGATACATATGAATTCAGTTAAAAAGTGAAAAGGGCTGTAAATTTTGAGGCAAGCTTCAAGCTGGTTATAATAGAGAACCTGACTAGAAGTATAAAGCTTAGCTTAAGTCATGTTATAAAAATGCATATTCTTAGAATATTTGTGTTTGCCTATAGTAAGGAAGAAGATACCATTCCACTTTCTCTCTAAATATTACTGAATGAATAGATTACAGGAGATGGCATGTGTCCTAGTTCATTTTTTTTTTGTCAACTTGATACGAGCTCGAGTCATCTGGCAAGATGAAACCTCAACTGAGCAAATAGATTCATAAGATTGCCCGTAGGCAGGCCTATAGGGTAATTTCCTGATGAACAATTGATACAGGAGTCCCACAGCTGTTCTGTGGGTTACATAAGGAAGTTCTGGGTTATATAAGGAAGCTGGCTGAGCAAGTTATGGGAAGCAAGCCAGTAAACAGTATTCCTCCATGGCATATGTTCAAATTCTGCCTCCAGGTTCCTCTCCTGACTTCCCTTCCTGAAGGACTGTAAACTGTAAAATGAATTAAACCCTTTCTTTCTCAAGTGGCTTATCATCATGATGTTTCTCACAGCAGTAGAAAGCAAACTTGTTCATGAAATCTGCACTTAAAGACCGCAACACAATTCTAAATAGCAAGACACCACCGAATCACCCTTTGCTTTTTTTAAAAAAAAAAATCATCTTAAAGCTAATGAAAACAGGAAAAACTATTTACACCTGGAGAAAAGGAGGCACCTATAGGAAAGATACTTATAAGATTTGAAGACAAATCACCTATTTAATATTCTCTTGCCCCAAAGTGTTCTTCAATTTAAAGGCCTTGGTGGGGATAGCAATATGACTTAGTGGGTGAAGTCACTTAGCACCAAGACTGACAACATGAGCTCCATACAGTAGAACCATAAGATGCAGGGAAAGAATCTACTCTTGTAGGTTGTATTTTGACCCAAAACTTATGTTATGGTATATGTGAATCATTCCTCCGAAAAGATAAATAAAATGTTAAAGTTATTATCGTCTGAAGATTCCTCTTATTGCTGTTGCCGCAAACATCAGGGGAAGCATCTCAGAATTTCATGTCATTAGCAGCAAGCAGAGTTTCAGCTGAAGAGTGTGGCTGTAACTATGGGCTGTGATATAAAATCTGAGGCTATTCTCAGCAGAGTGACTGGAAGGAATTGCTAGACTATACAGCATCTGTTCTATCAGAAGGATTTATGCTAGGTGACATCGTTCATCTTGTTATCATGCATAAGTGCTGACTGGGTTTCAAAAGTGCAGTTGGCACTTATAAGAAGAGTTGAATTCTCCAGATGCCACTTAAAATTGTTGTTCCTGTTCTCATTGTGTTAAGTAGGGAGTCCTTCCTAGCTTCATCCAATGTCCTTATTAATATACAGCTCTATTTCTGAATAAAAGGTAGGAGAGCATCCCCTTAAAATAACTCTGAATATTTTAAAATTCTAGAAATATGGCAGGTATCCAGATTTCTTTGTGAAGAGAAGGCAGGATTTGGGTCTCTTCCACATGTAGAAAATAAAGCCAGAGAGAAATAAGGGTGGTCTTAAGCAGTCCCTGTTCACAGCAACAGTGGGATGGAGCCACAGGAAGGGCCACATTCTGAGGATACACCTGAAGCAGAGGACTACAGAGAGAAGAGGGCAAAGGACCAAGGAGGAGCTCTGAACTGTCTTTTGCTCATCACAGCTCACCCACTGAGAATGACAGAAAAGATTCTCTCTTCTTAAACTGTCCATTCTCCAAAAAGTGCTCCGGATTCAATGTATCTGGAGTGGCCCACTCTTTGGGGTACATGTGTAGCCCGGTGAAATTGGTCAGGATCATGGTTCCCTACAGAAGGCAGCGAAGTGTCATAGCTTGAAATATGGCATACACACCCAGGTAGATGAACAGGGGAAGTGTCTCTCAAGCTCCTATACCTGAGACTCCTTTTTATATCCTGAAGTTTCTACCCTCACCAATCTACTTCTCAACTGTCATTTGAAGTATACATCCATTATTTTTCTTTTATACATAATACCTTTTAGTCTTGGATTGCAATTTCTTCATAGGAATTTTATTAGCAAGTTTAGACTACTCTTTGTTACAAAATACATCTGCTTAACAGGAAGAGGTTTGTATATGTCTGTCTAGGGAAAGGTCCTTCGAGCATCCAAGGGGATATAAGGAGCTTGCTGCTCATTATGGTTAGGTCCACCGAACATTGCCGCTGCTTCTCTGTTCTCCTTCATCCAGTGTTAAGGAGTCACCACACAGTTCCAACAAAGTTTGTCAAAGATACATGGATGCAACAGAAGGGACTCTTGTGTAGGCAAGTATATGTATGGTCCCTAGTCATGAGACATTTCCTTCATGTTGTTCTTTCATCAGGAAGGCTGGGCCATTCTTAAATCTTTCTAGATTCCATCACTACCTTTTCAGTTTATCACTCCAACCTTAGTGCCCCCTTCCACCATGTTCTCCTAGATTCATGCAATCACCTACCAACTTTAACTCAGTTCCACAGCCTGAGGCTGAGTGGGTTTGACATGAGACTTGGTTTCATTGCCCACACACTCACTCCTCATTCCTAGGAAGCTGGCTCCTCATACTCTTAGGGCAAAGACTCCTGTTATGTCGCACCAGAGCCATTGCTCACTTCTGGCTGGGCTCCTGCTGTAGTAGTATTCCTGTAGGGTTTCCACTTGACCGTGTTTCAACACTGTTCTTGTTATTGGGTGTGTTTCTCTTCCTGTGCTCACATAGCTAACTCTTAACCCCCATTTAACCCTCAGCTCCAAAAGCTCTTCCTTCAGAAGTTCAGAATAATTTCTTTCCAATTCATGCTTCTCATTTCATATCGCCATCATATGCAGAAAAACAGAGTATTTACTTCTGGGATGTCCTCACATCTTAAGAGTACATACTCCATTTCTAAATCTCCTTCAACTCAAACCAAAGTTTCAAGTGTTTAATGAATATTGGTATGATTAATAAAGAATACCTTAAATGCTGAATATTACACCACACAAATGTAATCTCATTTTATCCCCATTTGGATCCAATGAAGTGGGTGGAGTAAAAAAAAAAAAAAACCTGAAGCTGTTAGTGGTTTGGTAACATGCTACCATAGTGACAGGAGGTGAAGTCATCACTGGAACACTGGGACCAGGCCTTTCTGCTGTTAAGGCTTTGACTTCCAGGTTCTGTTGGACATAGCCATTTAGATTCTTCAATACTCAGGAGTGTGTTAGAGTTGATGTTAAAAGCTTATGGAAAGAGTTTCACTGGTTTCCTGGAGTTAAATGAATGAATAGGAAAAAAGCACACAGCACCTGGGGAATCCAGACCTCAACTTCTAGCCTTGAGCTTCTCGGTGACAAAAGTAACAGTAAACACAGTGACTATTTTTCTGCCTTTGCAGAGAAGGTGGCTGTGGGGTGATGGCTGGACAAGCTCTTCTGGGTCTTTAGCTGGAGAGCATCTCCAAGAACAATACATTCAAGAGGCTTAGACAATCTAGATCCTCAGAAACTAGTCAGTAGAGAGTAAGAATAGATCTTCAGTTGTATGTTACAGAGAGGGGATGTTAAGGGCTAGGAGAGATAGGGCATCAGGGTATCAGCATTCAGTCTGGGAAGATGAGGTGGGGGAGGTGAACAGGAACTCACTGAGGAAAATGGAAGGGAGATACTTTAATGTCAAACATAGTAAGTCCTGTGGCTAGATCATGGGGCACTATTAATACTCAGACCAAGGTTGGTTCTGGATCCCATCTCTTGCAGCAGAGAAATCTTATGTAAATTCAATTTCCCTGAGCCTCAACTTTCCAGCCTAGAAAAAGGAGATTGAAGGTCACTCTGAAAAAGGAGTAAGACGTTTGGAAAGAGATCAGAGTCTATAGCACATTATAATTGCTTAATAACTTTTGTTCTCCTCTCACCATCTCTTATAATTAATAAGTTTGGACTGGCTTTGTTTGTGTGACTTTGGGGCTATATGTAAAAGCTGGAAACATGCCCATGGGGACACTGTTAGAAATGCTAGCCTCACTATGGTGTTTGTCGATGTATCTCAAATGTTGTTTCTTAAAATTCTGTCTTCTGAGGATTATAAAGAATTTCCTACACTTAACATGGCAGGTACTTAGTCCTAAGACCTGCTCAAGGGGACAATGTATGACAGTAAACTGTAGCTAGTTTGGTTCTCACATTAACACAGGAAGATGATAAGACTTTTCCAAGAAAATGAAGCTATGTTTTACCTAAATACATTTGATCAAAGACATTTCCAACACCACTGTCAACAGTATGTGTGAATATCCATTTAGCTAACTGGGGAATTTTGTCAGAACTCTCTCTCTCCCCCATTGAAATAATTCTTTTTTTTAATTTTATTTTACAATATAATTCAACTTTACATATCAGCCATAGATTCCCCTGTTCTCCCCCCCCCCCCCCCCCCCCCCCCCCCCCCCCCCCCCCCCCCACCCCCCATCTCCCCCTCCTCCAGGGCAAAGACTCCCCTGAGGATTGAGATCAACCTGTGGACTCAGTCCAGGCAGGTCTAGTCCCCTCCTCCCAGGCTGAGCCAAGCGTCTCTGCTAAGCCCCAGGTTTTAGATACAGCCAATTCATACATTGAGCACAGGACCCGGTCCAACTGCCTGGATGCCTCCCAGACAGATCAAGCCAATCAACTGTCTCACCCATTCAGAGGGCCTGATCCAGTTGGGGGCCCCTCAGCCATTGGTTCATAGTTCATGAGTTTCCATTCGTTTGGCTACTCGTCCCTGTATTCCATCCATTCCTGGTCCCAACAACTCTTGCTCACATAAACCCTCCTCCTTCTCGCCAATGGGACTCCTGGAGCTCCACCCGGGGCCTGACCGTGGATATCTGCATCCAGTTCCCTCAGTCACTGGATGGGGTTTCTAGCACGACAATTAGGGTGTTTGGCCATCCTATCACCAGGGTAGGTCAGTTCGGGCTATTTCTCGACTATTGCCAGCAGTCTATTGAGGGGGCATCTTTGTGGATTTCTGTGGGCCTCTCTAGTACTTTGCTTCTTCCTATTCTCATGTGGTCTTCATTTACCATGAACATTCCTTGTGTTCCCTCTCTGTTCTTGATCTAGTTGGGATCTCCCGCTCCCCCAAGCTCTTTTTCCCTCGCCCCTCGCCCCTCATTACCCCCACTCACGCCTAGACTGTTCATGTAGATCTCATCCATTTCTCCGTCATTGGGTTATCCCCGTGTCTTTCTTGGGGTCCTGTTTCCAGGTAGCCTCCCTGGTGTTGTGAGTAGCTGTCCAGTCATCCTTGTTCCACAACTAGTATTCTCCTATGAGTGGGTACATACCATGTTTGTCTTTCTGAGTCTGGGTTACCTCACTCAGGAGGATTTTTTCTAGATCCATCCATTTGCCTGCAAAACTCATGATGTCATTGTTTTTCTCTGCTGAGTAGTATTCCGTTGTGTATATGTACCACAGTTTATTTATCCATTCTTCGGTTGAAGGGCATCTAGGTTGTTTCCAGGTGATGGCTATTACAAATAATGCTGATATGAACATAGCTGAGCAAGTGCCCTTGTGGTATGATTGAGCATTCCTTGGGTATATGCCCAAGAGTGGTATCGCTGGATCTTGGGGGAGATTGATTCCCAATTTTCTAAGAAAGCGCCATATTGATTTTCAAAGTGGCTGTACCAGCTTGCATTCCTACCAGCAGTGGAGGAGAGTTCCCCTAGCTCCACATCCTCTCCAGCACAAGGTGTCCTCAGTGTTTTTGATCTTAGCCAATCTGACTGGCGTAAGGTGGTATCTCAGAGTTGTTTTGATTTGCATTTCCCTAATGATTAGGGATGTTGAGCAATTCCTTAAATGTCTTTCAGCCATTTGTGTTTCCTGTGCTGAGAATTCTCTGTTTAGTTCTATAGCCCATTTCTTAATTGGACTGTTGGGCATTTTGATGTCTAATTTCTGGAATACCCATCACCTTTAAAAGTTGGGTTCTGAAGTTGTTGTCCAAGATGGACTGGTGTGTCTGAGGCTGGGGGTGCATAGTTACCTTTGGCAGGTAGAATCCAGCAAAGGTAGTGTCAACTGTCACTTCTCTAGGAACATTTAATGGGACGATGTTGCCCATCCTCTGTACCTCATGGATGACAGCATTAGTGTAAAGCATGGCATTCTGGTCAGCAAGGTTCACCTTCTTCTCATGACCAATCACTCTGTCAATTTCAGTCTGTACTTTTTCTGAAAGAAAGAAGGTCCATTAAGTATTATGCTACCCTATTTTCATCTTAGTGTTTAATCAAGTGTTGTTCTAAAATTACTTTTTTGTTTTTGTTTTTCAAGCCAGGGTTTCTCTGTGTAGTTTTGGTGCCTGTCCTGGATCTCATTCTGTAGACCAAGCTGGCCTTGAACTCACAGAGATCCGCCTGGCTCTGCCTCCCAAGTGCTGGGATTAAAGGCATGCCCCACCACTGCCCTGCCTTGTTCTAAAATTACTAAATAAATGTTATAGTACATTAATGAATTTTTAGTCACAATTTGAAAAAAAACTATTGCACAAAAATGAAAAGGTTTTCTAACCTTGCCTGCTAAAATCTTCTAGAACTAAGAGGAAGAAAAAGGAAAGAATGGACCGCTCTCTTTAAACCAGTGGAGAGACATCAACAATGAACAACATGTAGCAATAGAAGCACAGTGGGTCATCTCTGTGTTTTTTTTCTGGATTGGGGAGAACTTAGAACAGTACATTCTGCTGTTGGTAGTAGGAAGACAATATGTCTTGAAGATGATTTGAGGTAAGAATAAGGGCAGTGAAAAGAGAGGACATGTAATAGAGTAAGACCACATGCAAGATGGGTGGGATTGAAGCTATAGGTCAGGAAGATGGCATCACCAGATGTCAGATACAAAACTAGGGAGATTGCACAGTATCAAGGAAAAATGGCAACACATAGCTAAAGACAAAGGAGTGCATCAGTGGATTCTAATCTGATAACACTACTTTAGCTAGAACTTACCACTGTGTTACTTGACTGCTCTGTTTTCACCTAGACTCCAAGCTCTTTTAAGGAACAGTCTCTGTGCTGGCTGTATCCAGGGCCATCACAGTCCTAAAACATTTTTGCAGGATGTGTATATTCCTAAGTGTTCATTCCCTCATAGTTATTCTGCATATTCCCAATTCAAAATGCCATCTTCCAGCCCCATCTGAGATATAGTTTCCAGAAACATCATTTCACCTTGTCAAGTCAAATCATGTGCTCACCTTGGACATCTGGGTAGAGAGCCATGTACAGCAGAGTCCAGCACAGTGTTGTGGATGTTGTCTCTGTTCCAGCAAGGAAGAGGTCCAGAGTGCTAAAAATGAAGTTTTCTTCATTGAAACTGGTAGTATTGTCTGGATACTAGAAAAGACAGTATGTACTCATTTATCCAGAGACTTTTGTTTGCCTCTACATACAAAATCTTCACCCTGGTAAGTGAACTTAAAAGGAAACAAGTACAGGAAAAATGACCCTATGTATGATTTCACAAGGAAGCAGAGGTATCACAAATGTCCTCCTTCCCAAGTATTGCGGGAGAATGAAAATATGACTGATAAGATACAAGACTTAGAAAGACTTCCTAATGAAAATAAGAAAAATATTCAGGCACAGACAGAGGAATTTAGAGTAGAACCTAATGCCTTGGTGCATTATGAAACTGAAGAAGAGCAAACCAAGATTATTAGAAAACCAAGCTTGTTTTATTCTTTTATCATATAAGAATGACCACCAGATGATAGGTACCCCCAAGGCTATATAGAAGTTGACTGGAATCCTGTAGAAGTTTTAGATTTGAAGAGATTTAAAGAAGCTGTCATTGTATATGGTATGCTTTCACCCTATGTGAAGCAGATGTTAAATTAATGGGCAACTTGGGACAAAATTTTCCCACAAGACTGGAAAGATTTAGCTACAGCAATATTGGAAGCTGGCCATCAGTTACAATAGACAAAATGGTGGAAAGAGGAAGCTAGAATCATAGAATAACGAAGTAGGGTGAGAGGTATAGAAATTTTCCAAGACCAGCTTCTCAGTGAGGGCTGGTGTGTTGATTTGCAAAGACAGTTTATATTTGATGATCACACCTTGGTGCTATGTTATAAAACAGTTTTGAATGCTGAGATCAGGACTGAAGAATCAGGAAAGAAGACTGAGTCATTTACTAAAATTATACAAGGCCCAAAAGAAGTCTTCACTGATTCTTTACAAAGATTGACTTCAGCCATAAATTAGAATGATATCAGATCCAAAAGTTAGACAAATATTAATTGAACATTTGGCTTTTGAAAATGATAATTCAAAATATAAAACAGTGATTAGTTCTTTAAATGCAAGATTGGCATCAATAGATGAATGGATTAGAAATATGGCTGATATTGGTTCCTATGCTTATGATGCTGCTCTGATTGAATAAGTAATTTCTAGAAATTTAAAGAAAAATCAAAATTTCAGATGTTTTAATTGTGTAAACAAGGTCATTTGAAAAGAAATTGTAGGGAAGATGTTCCTAGAGACAATGTGTTTTCTAGAGATAATTCAACAGAAGGCCACCCTTCTGAAGTATGCAGAAAGTGTGGCAAAGACCAGCATTAGACTAATGAATGCAGATAAACAAGGGACAGACAAGGTAACCCTTTGCCATTAGGAAATGCCCTGGGGGGAGTATCCTGCTGGCCTCAATATTAAATTTGGCTCAATCATTCCCTGTCAGCATTGGAAAAAGTCATCCACAGAGCAATTAAAATAATTAATACCTGTTGTTAAAAACTACAATACTCTGGATATGACCAAAAAACGGAATTGTAGTGGGTAGCCATTCCAGCTTTGGTCTGGAAGTTCCAACCCCCATTGAGGCTTCGGTAACTATCACACCTACAAGGCAGGGCCAAGGGAGGGCCCTGAAGACCTGAGATCAGGATACGTTGCGCTCTCTTCCTGCTTGGATCGTGGACGCTAGAGGTAGACTGAGGAGAGTTCTCCAGGGAACACCACCGGACTGTGCTGCGTCTTTTACAGAACCGCCACCTACCTATCCCTTCATTTGTAAGTTACACCATTAAATAAATCTCCTTTTAACTACATGGAGTGGCCTTAATAATTTCACAAATATGGAATAATTTCTATAGATACAACAAAAAAGGTCAGGAGAGACTAAAAAACAAGTATTTTAGCAAATTGCTATAAATGATCAGAGACCAGTGCTAAAAAATACATACAAATGGCACTGAAATTGAAGGTATGGCAGACACAATAATTTCACCAAAATCTTGGCATCCAGATTGGCCTCTTCAGGAGGTAAATGTTAACCTTCTTGGGATTTGAACTTTATCTCAGGTAAAACAAAGTGCAAGCTGTGTTGAGTGTATAGGGCCAGAAGGACAGATAGGAAAATTAAAAACACATGTGGCTAACATAACAATGAATTTGTGGGGGTGTGATTTGTTTCAGCACTGAAGAACACAGATTAACATTCTTCCAATATCAGAAACAAATCATAAAATAAAGAATGCTTCTGAGAGAAATATTAAATGGTATTATCAAGAACAGCTATAGACTGCTCAGGTTGTACATAAGCAGGACACAGTAGTTGGTGGTCTTTCAAATGTACCAACAGCCCTACCTTTAAAATGGTTAACTAACAAACCTGTGTGTGTGTAACAAAGACCTTTGATATCAGAATTATTACTGGAACTAGAACAGCTGTTACTGGATCAACTAGACACTCAATATATTGAAGAATTGACCAGTTCTTGGAATTCTCCTTTATGTATTGTTAAAATGAAATCTGGTGTGATGTCTTGCACAGCCTTGGTGCAGTGGGGAGGGGCTTGGACCTGCCTAGGCTCAGTGTGCTGGACTCTGCTGACTCCCCATGGGAGACCTTGATTTAGGGGATGTGGGGATGTGGGGATGTGGGGATGTAGGGATGTGGGGATGTGGGGTGGCTTCGGAAGGTGGAAGGGGGAGTAGGGGGGATCTGTGGATGGTATGTAGAGTGAGTAAAAAATTTCTTAATAAAGAAAAATGAAAAGAAAAAAGAAATCTGGAAAATGGAGAATGTTAACAGATTTAAGAGCCATTAATAGGGTGATTTAGCCAATGAGCTCTTTACAGCCTGAATTTCCCTTCTCTTCTTTATTACCTAAAGGGTGATCTATTATAGTGATTGATTTAAAAGACTGCTTTTTTACTATACCTTTACAAGAACATTTTAGAAAAAAATTTGTCTTCACAGTGCCTACTCATAATAATTCCCAACTTGTTAAAAGTATCAGTGGAAATTTCTTCCACAAGGTATGTTAAACAGCCCTCACTTTATGTCAATGTTTTGTACAATAGCCATTAAAATAATTTGAAGCAGTTTCTTCAATCTATAAGTTACCATTATATGTGTGATATCTTATTGTTACCTTAGAAAAAAATGTATGAAGAAGTAAAGAAAAATTTTCCGTGTTGGGAATTATGAATTGCTCCTGAAAAAATGCAGAGAGGAGATTTTATTAATTACCTAGGATATAAGATAGGTTTTAAAAAGATTCAACCACATAAAGTACAAATCAGGAGAGATCAATTACACTTACAAACTCTTAATGATTTTCAAAAATTGCTGGGAGGTATTAACTGGCTAAGGCCCACAATTAAATTAACTCCTCAAGAACTGGGTAATTTTTTTCAAATCTTACAAGGTGATAAGGACTTAAATAGTCCAAGAAAATTATCAGCTGAGGCTGAAAGGGAATTCTCTTTGGTAAAAGATAATTTATAGCATGTATATGCAGATCACTTGGGTACAAAGCTTGGTTGTATCCTGGTCACACTACCTTCTGTGCATTTTCCCATGAGAATTCTTATGCAGAGAGGATAGTACCTTAGTTTGGACATTTTTACCACACAAAGAGAGTGAAAAAATAGAGAAAAAATCCCAAAACTTGGGAGGCAGAGCCAGGTAGATCTCTGTGAGTTCGAGGTCAGTATGGTCTACAGAGTGAGATCCAGGACAGGCACCAAAACTACACGGAGAAAACCTGTCTTGAAAAACCAAACCAAACCAACCAACCAACCAACCAACCAAACAAACAAACAAAACCCAAAAAACATGAAGCATGGACTCATTAGTAAATAAACCTGTCTGTTTAGAAGAGAATATCTTCTCCCCAGCCCCAGCTAAGTATGAACAATACAACCAAGGATGGATGGTGGACATATATAAATATATGAACTTCTGGGGTTATATGAGTAGCTCATACATCCTCCCTTATTTTTTTTCCTTTGAGCAACAGTGAGATTAGCAATGTAAAAGACACTCTGTTTACTGGTTTCAGACATGCAGCTACACAGCTCCCTCCTGAGACTTTGAGAAAAGAATGAACTCTGTGTATAAAGGGCACATACTCATGGTAAGGAAGAGAAAAAGGACAGAGTGAATTTCCAAATCACACAGGACACTCCCCAAGTTAATGTACAGTATCTTTCAAATTAAATCTCACCAACTGCATAATGATTTTACTGTTCTGAGAATTTTCCTTTTTTGTCCAAAAAGGCAAGTGAGTTGCAGGGAAATTAATGCAGCCAAGGAGGCAAAGGTCTTGGTTGCAGAGGGAATTTGCGAGATATTATGTAACATTTGAAGACTAACATGATAAGTCCACAGGACCCTAGGCTTTACTCAAATTTAGATGATGACAACCAGCCATCAGACTAAGAGGGAGGGGTTTTGAGAGAGAGAAAAAGGGAGGTAGAGAGAATGTGGAAGCTTGTGAAAATGTGTGACAAATGATAACATATGATCAATGTTAACATGTGTTCAAGAGTCAGCACTAAGTAGACCCTACCTCTGCCATCTGTCTGTCTTGGACATAACCAGCTGTCACAGTGTTTTTAAACATAAGGATTCCATTCCTTCAGTTATCCATGGTGCTCAGCTCCATCTTTATTTCAATAAACTTGTACCCTTCCACAGTGACCACGGAGCCCTGGCCTATGTGAACACTGTCAAAACAGATATAACGATTTGTTCTTATTCCTGAGTCTTACTCCTTCTTTAAAGCTAGGACCTAGACTCAGTAATTCCTTAGTTCTTTACCCAGAGTCCTCTGTTAACTTCATCCGTTGTAGCATAGTCTTGTCTGTCATGCTCATAGGGACACAGCTAATATGTGTGCCTTTTCTTTTAAGAGAAGTCAGTGATGGGAGCACACAACAGAAGGAAATTTCTTGTTTCATCTTGATGGGTGTTTAGATGAGTAATTTTGGCCTTAATAATAATTTTCTGACTGATTTAGAATATTCAGTAAAGATTTGGCTGGGTCAGCTAAAAATGTCAGATTAAGGTGACAGTTGCCAACTTCTACAACCTAGTCAGTCAGTGGTTGTGCTTACCTGGGATTCAGCATTATAATACTACCTACAGCAATGAATGTCACATTCTATCTTTACTGGCTTCCTGCTCATGCATTTCCCTAGTATACAAGAATTGGGTCAAAACCCTTTATGATATAGCTGAATAAAAAGGGACATGCCATATGACCTCTTAGAACCCTAGTGTGACAATTGTGGAATGCATTATGGATTGTTCATCATCAAGCAAGCCATTAACAACATTACAAAGCAATGAGTTATGAAATAACTATGGCCTCAACCCAGTTAGTTAATGAGACTTAAAAATCAGAAATGATAATAGCAGCAGAAGAAAGGCTAGTGGTTTGAAATTGGAGCTGGAGTAAGAAGATAAAACCTTGAGAAACAGTAATTTTACAGCAAGGATGAATTTCCAATGCATTTAGCAATCAAGTAAATGCTGAAAACAATGAAATATTCAAAGTGTACCATTAGGGAGATCACACTCAGTCATTAAAGAGAAAAGGATATACACTTGAGGCTGTGGAGATAATTCAATGGATAAATACAAGCACGAGGCCTAGTGTTTGAGTCCCAGGACCCATGTAACAAATTGGAAATGGTGGTGCTAGTTTCTAATCCCAACTCTGGGGAGGCAGAGACAGGCCAGTCAGTCTAGCCTAGTCATCAAGTCCTTCGGCACCGTGAATGATCTTATCTCAAAAAACAATTGGATGGTTCCTTTTCCAAAGAAGGAGATCCAGTCTATATATGTGTACTTGCACTCTCACAGGCACACACAGACACACACACACACACACACACACACACACACACCTCCCCCATACAAATAAATAAAGAAACAAAAAAGATGTAAACTTAAAATGATTGGTTTTGATATAAGTTCTTAAACTTTAGAAGCAATAGACCAAATATACAAGATAAAAACACAAACAAAACTAAACAAAAACAAACAAATAAAACCCCATAAAATACTGTACCAGGCAGGTGTGCCAGATTGGGCTTATAAACTAAAGACCTTTTGCAGTGTGCTAGAGAGGTGAGGACAGAAGAATGGAGTATGTTAACTGGAAGAAACCAAAACTAGCAAGCCATAGAGTTCAATCCTCCTGGCCAGGCCCTCTGGATGTCCCCAGATCTCCAGCTCAGAATTAGGATCAGGATACAACCAGGCACACCAATCTCCTTCCTACTTGCTGAAGTGCCAAGTGCAGCTGCTTGAAATCTGCTTGAAAGAAGTTGCCCACAAAGGGCAGGCGCTGTGGTCCTGGTGGGTAGTTCTTGGGGCGCCTGCTTTTGAGGAAGTCGGCAAGGAACAGGAAGGTGACAATAGCCAGCAGCAGAGTCCAGGGATTGAGTGCTGACCAGAAGGTGGCCACCAGGGAGCCCACAGAGGTGATCATGGTTTGGACCTTAGTAGGCTCCTCTTTGGAAAGAGCAAGAGCAAGGGACAGTAAGCCCTCTATAGTGGGGCTACAATGTCTGTTCACAGGCACTTCCCAATCCCTTATGCCTTTTCATGCTCTTCCCAGGTCCAAGTCCTGTTGTGTCTTGCTGCCCTCACTGCTGGTGAAGCAGCCTGGTATTGATTTCTGGAAATAAGCCATACACAGCTGGAGAAGATAATTCATTGCTTCTGTCCTTAAAATAAATTGTTTTGGACACCATAGAGACTCCTAGGTTTACAGTGTCCATGCTCAGATCTCAGGCATTGAGCTTCTGTCTCTGGTCATCCTTCTATCCAGTGACTGTAAGCTGACTTCTGTGGTCATTGATGTAGTTGAAGACTAGATAGTTATAGTTTCATTTTGTTATGGTAGGAGCTAAATTAGGTACAAAACTTCGAACTCACTAAGATAGGATTAATAGTGGAGTATTTTCTCTGAATTTGCCAAATACAAACGGACTGAATATTGTAAATGTAATTCTTACTTAAAAACTGTTCTTATTGTATATTTAACATATTCTTACTATGTTAAAGTTAAAATCCTTCCTTTTTATTTAGACAGGAAGGTGGTAATGTTGTGGAATATTACTTTAACTAGGCAAAGATGTGTTACATTTGTCTGTGCTGCTTTTGTTCAGTTATGTAAAGATGTGTTGCTGTTTCACCTTGCCTGCCTAAGCTACCTGGTTGGTCTAATAAAAAGCTGAATGGCCAATAGCTAGGCAGGAGAGGGATAGGCAGGGCTGGCAGGTGGTCATAGAGAATGAGTAGGAAGAGAAATATAGGCTTGAGAAGAACAAGAACAAGAAGAAGAAAGAAGAAGAAAAAGAGGATGAGGGAGAAAGAGAGGGACTTGCCTGGGCAAAGAAGCCAGGCAACAACCAGCTAGCCAGACACTGGAGGAATCAGGAAAGTAAGATACACAGAAAGAAAGAAAGAAAGAAAGA
>CABHPQ010145232.1:0-34530 GCA_902168405.1 Peromyscus aztecus
GAGGCAAAATGTAGATGAAGAGAAACAGTTAATTTAAGTTGTAAGAGCTAGTGGGAGAAGCATAATATATGGCCGAGCATTCATAACTAATAATAAGTCTCCGTGTCATGATTTGGGAGCTGGTTGGTGGCCCCAAAGAAAGCCTGCTACACATTGCAGCCCAACATAACCATCTTTGATGTGTATTTTCTTAAAGGTTCCTCAAAGCAGACACTTCCATATTTATTTTGCAGGTGGAAGCGTTAAAGCTCTGAGACATTAAGGAACTTGCCCAAGATTACAGAACTAGTAAGTAGTGGGAGTGGAATTCAAAACAGTATCATTTTGACTTTTAGGCTCATCCTGTCTTTAGCTGGACAGGATAAAGAGCCATAGAAATAATGTTGGAAACGTAGGGTTCAACTAAGATTGAGTCGGCAGCTTAGTTCTAGATTGAAGATGATGTTGGGAGTCAAGGATCGGGTATGTGACATTCAGTGTTAGTGTGAATGAGGGCAGCGGGGAAGCTGGGCACAGAACAGACCTCAGGGATGTGGGATAAGAATGTGATTGGACCACTGTAAGTCCTGGCTTTCTGTTAACCTACAATCTTCTGAGAACAAAGCCAAAGCTTCCTGAAGGTTAGTATTAGCTTCTATTGATGGCCTCACATTAGCCAGGAAGCAAGGAATGAGTAATGTAAGAATTACTAATGGGATGTGAATCATTGTTCAGGGCTGTAGGGTGGAGGTTTCTGCTCATTGTCGGAACCATTTACGGAGCCCTTGATGACCTTGTCCGATGTGATTTTTGTCTTGTCTTGGCTTCATTGTGTTAAAGAACAAAGTCAGAAGTGCTGTAATGGTGCTCCCGAGCCCGCCAATGGACCTTTTCCTTTCCGTCACCTGTTAGACGTTCTAGAGCTTTTATGGGAGGGGCTACTTGGACTTTCCAGTCTTAGCCTGTGCCTCTCCTCTCATTTTTAAATCCGTACAAGAATTTGTTTTATGCTAGATGTTTTTCAGTTGTATAAGCTTTTCCCCTCTTAAGTAACATTTAGCTGGATCCCACTAAGGAGTTTATAGGAAAAAGAAGAATTTCTCTAAGAACTCCAGAGTTGAGGTTTATGTTGTCTGAGGTGTTTTTGTGGTAAGGTCTCTGCTCTAAAATGACAACTGCATACTGTCTTAGGGTCAAGGTTGTGTGACTCTTACAGCTGTCCAGCTGTTTTATTTATGTGCTCTGCAGTAAATGCATATTAGAAAGCTTCTTGCGCCTTGATATCTGTAGTGTAGACTTGAACTGTCCCCATAACCACCTAGTCTCTCTTTTTAGGCTTGCATCAGAAGTGACTTGTATCACTTTTGTGGTAGAACATTAAACGTGTGGTGTAAGACCATCCAGAGGTACCTTCTATGGTGTGCTGTACACACAGAAGCACAGGGCCTCTTTGAGACCAGGGTCCCAGTCACTTAATGAACAAAGCTTCTACTCAGCTGGGGTTGGATGTGTACTTACTGTAAAGGACAAACAAACCTCTGCTGTTGAAGCCATGAAGACTTTATGACGATTTATTTATGCAGCATTTCTTAGTACATCCTTACTAGTTATCATCTGTTAGCTCTTCTGCTGAACTTGTTACTTTTTTGGGTTATCTTTAGGATTAACCTGATATCTGGCCAGCTTGTCCTCACTTCGTACTTGGGAAAGTCATGGGCAGGCATTCACATTAGCTGTCCATGTACGTCTCTGTCAAACGAATCATTTGAATTGGAATACTTATACTCAGTAACACTTGTTGTCATGTTTATAAAAAGGCTGAAAATGCTTGTGTGTGGTTCTTCGTTTGTTTTTAAGAACACGCTGCTGGTGCCCTGTCACCTGTCCAAGCAGCAAAACTTCTGTGGCCTGGAGAAAGATCGAGATTATCAGCCATCACGCCATGGCTGCTATTAACTAAGGAGGTATTTATTCACTTGTGAATTAACTGTGGAACATCTTCCTTGTGATTGGCACGGGTGCTCAGAGGTGAGCCACAGGTAGTTCCTCCTGTTGTGAGTCAGGGTTAAGTTTGTTCTGTTCAATAAAAGGCACTGGCTTTTGAGCATTTACTGTGCTAAGTGCTTTCTGTCACTCATTTTATATTGCCATAAAGTTAGGTACATGTTTCCTTTTTTTTTTTTCTTTTTTGAGACAGGATTTCTCTGCGTAGTTTTGGTGCCGGTCCTGGATCTCGCTCTGTAGACCAGGCTGGCCTGGAACACACAGAGATCTGCCTGGCTCTGCCTCCTGAGTGCTGGGATTAAAGGCATGTACCACCACCACCACCTGGCTGTGTTTCCCATTTTATAGATAAGGCAACTGAGACCCAAAGAATTTGTTAAGTGCCATCAAGGAAGAAATATTTGCCTTTTGGCTATATTCCTCAGGACCTAGGGGAAGGTTTTCACACAGTAGATCTTCATTAACTATTTAGTAGATGGATTTGAAGGAACAGTTGAGCTCAAACAGCCAGATTTAGACCCACATCTGCCTAACTCTCAAGGCTGCCTAAGTATTACAGTAGGAGCAGTGACTCCCTATACCTGCAAGAGAAGCAATTACTAAGTCCCACAGCATCAATGTCAAACAGCAGACAGGGCTGGACTGTCACAGGGCTGAGACTTCTGTCTGGTTTCCAGGAGGTGGGGAAGCCCCACACTGCTACCTCACTGGCTTAACTGAGATATAATGGGCACCCTTCTCCTGGGCTGGTTCAGTTTCTTCTCTGGCTGAATTCCCTCAGTACTCTACTGCCTGATCCCTGGGACTGCGACCTCAGTGTCATGAGCATCCCCTCTCGGCTTGCATCTTTGAGATCTGTTGCTTCCGAGTTCTATTCCTCTGCTCTTGGACTTGCATTGCCTCTGCCAGGAAGAGTTCATCTTGGTTTGAGCCCAGGAGATCTCTGCTTGCTGGCACCTCCTGGGCACTCAGCAAAATTAAAAAGGGGAGAGAGGGGGGAGAATGAGAGAGAGAGAGAGAGAGAGAGAGAGAGAGAGAGAGAGAGAGAGAGGGGAAGGCAGCCAGCCCTTTCAGGAAAGAACTGATCACTCATTTCCTGGAAGTCAGTGATGAGATTACAGCCCCCACTGGGTGAATGGAAGTTAAAAAGCCATCTCTGGGATATGCTTGGGGATGAACAAATGTACCCGTGTGCACACGTTTTTGCATGCGTGTAGGCACACATCTGTGTGGGTGCACATGCATGTGTTTGCGTATGGAAGCCAGGGGTTGATGTTGGGAGCCACCCGCCAGTGTTCTTCCACCTCATTCACTGAAGCAGTTTCTCTTTAAACCCGGAGGTCGCTGAAATGGCTACTCCTGATAGCCACCTTGCTCTGGGGATCCCCTGTTCTGACTTCTGAGGCCAGAATTACGGGCAGGAGGAGGTTGTGTCTCCCCGGCATTTGTGTGGGTTTCTGGGAATGCGAACTTCTGTCTCTTATATGGCGAGCACTTTACCTGGTGAGCCATCTCCCCAGACCTCTCTGAACTGTCGCGCGTGGGTGCGTGCGTGCGTGCGTGCGTGTGTGCGTGTGTGCGTGTGTGTGTGTGTGTGTGTGTGTGTGTGTGTGTGTGTGTGTGTGTGTTGCTAACATCACCTCTACTCTTGCCTTCCTGCTCCTCTCCCTGCCCCCTTACACAGTTTTGAGTATGAATGAACTGCAGGCAGCAACGTGCATTCCCTCAAATGCTTGAGGAGCCAACTGAATTTAAGGTAACTTCTGAGTGGGTCAGAAGACAAGAGCTTGAATGGGAACTGAGCAGTGTGACTGTTCTGTAAGAATACGCTCAGGTCCTTATGCAAACTCTGAGAGACATTGCTGCTAAAATGGCATGACTAATTATAGCAAGAAAGAGCAGAATTTCATCAGAAACTAAACCTTGCTGTAACTCTGCAGCTATTGGTTCCTAGGCAGTGAATTTCATTGTAACACTGTGGATGTGGTCAGGGTGGGAGTCCATCCTCTGTGCACCTGCAGGGATGGAAGGTTCTCTGGAGTCCTTGGAACTGCTCGGAGGGTGGAAGCCTGTTCTCTGGAGGTGTAGAGTTGGGTAACACTGTAAGATGTGAGGTTGGGCTGGACCTGTGACCCCTCATTATTTTTCTCAGTGGAACTGGCAGGCATGATGTTCTTTGCCTGTTGAAGGCAGGCTTGCCTTCCTGCTACCTGTCATGACCTTAAGAGCAAGGTGTAGCATCCACCTGGAGCAGAGCTGTGGACTCTTTTTCCCATTTGCTCTTAGGAGATGGTTTCTGATCTTTCCTGATGGTGTATGCTTTCTTCCCTCTAGGCTATACGTTTCCCTCCTAACCCTTCCCTCTTTCCCAGTCCGGCACATCCTCTGGCCTGTTCCTGAGCCCCTCCCCAGGGGAGCAGGAGGTTGGGTGGTGAATGGCTTGATGGCTTCACATTCCTGAGGGCTCTGTGAAGACAAGTCCTGTTTGATGCCGGGTAGACATAAAGGCAATAGGGTTTTGGTGACCGCTCTTCATGCTTGGGGGACATGGAGCAGTTAGCAGGGACTGACACACAAGGGGAATTCTTTGCCATTTTTGTTAAGGATGAAAAAGAATTATTATTTTCATATACGGGCTTCAGATATACTGATGACCCACCTTGAATTCACAACATGAAGAGTTGCTTAGAATAACTTCAGATTCTTTTAGCTACAGAAATGTTACACTGGCCTCGGGTCCAGAGACCTGAGTCCACACCCCTTTGTGTGCTTGCCATTAATCTCCTTATTTGGGATCTCTATCTCTCATCACTTAGGCCAACTTATTTTATGTGTACCGTGTAAGACACATACACACACGCACACATTTGTATGCACACATTTGTTCATGCATGCAGACTTTTAACTAAATAACTATCATTTGTCTGCAATGTCAACCTTGGGAGCAAAACTAGCATATGTGCTCTTATGATAGATTTTACCAATGAGGAGCTAAGCCATTATATTATATAGCCGGTGTATGTCTGTGTATTCGCCTGATGCGTCTCTTCTGGGCATGAGGAGGACTGTGACCAGAGCAGGTAATTCGGGGGCTTGAGTACTAAAAGTGTCTAGTGGTAGCAGAGAGAGGTGAGTGAGTAGGCAATAGAGGCAGGTGCCCTTGTGGGGAGCAATTAGCCTGCCATAGAGGACTTCACAGGTTCATGGAGAAGGATGAAGGAAGGGTTCCTTAAGAGGGTGACACCCAAGGTGTCATGGAGGGCAGGTGGGAGAGCTGCAGTAGAGAGAACTTGGATTTTGGTGGCACAAATATCAGATGAGTAGTATGGGCCTAGGTCCAAAGATGAGAAAATGGGAGATTTGGGGCTTGGTGAAGTGGATGCAGGTGGACCTGTAGAGCCAGTGTTTTTGGCACAGTGTGTGGTGTGATGAGAGAGGCTTGAGAGGATGATCAGACACAAGGACCCTGTGAGCCCTAAAGAAGCTAGTGCTGAGCTTCACTTTCGAGGATCTCAGGTAGAGGATCAACATAGAGACTCTGAATTTTTTTTTTCCTGTACTAAGGATTGAACCCCAGACCTTGTATTTGTGGGAGTGATTTGTGGCCTGGTTTGGTTCCAAGGAGCCTGAAACTGGGAGAGAGGATGGCAGGATGAACTGGAGAACTGTGGGAAGGTTGGATATGGCCTTAGAAATGCTAGCAATGCCTACTGGAACTTCATTTACTAATCACACTTTTTGTAGCCTTGCTAATGTTCAAAGACCATCTTTTTTTTTTCAGGTGAGGATGCTCCTTACCAAAGACCTGCAGTGGAATTCCACACCACTTGGAGGTTTTGATGAACCTCTCTAAATGTCATCAAGGACCAAAATCTTTTCAGTGAGATTTAAGTAGAGAATGGAATGTGGATCTTGTTTTAAAAACACAAAGGTCAGTGTTTGCAGTAAGTGGACAGAATCAAACTGGCCATTAGAATAATCAGGGGGAAGTCTGGGAATAATTTCTAGCATATAGCCTTGGAGAGCGGTGTGACAAAGTTCATGAATGGAAATGGTTTAGTTATCCTTTGAAATGCACACACTTGGGAGTTAGAGGTGAGAACACTGTTGCATGTCCTGTGTATTCTGGCTCCCTTTGACTTCTAAAAGGCAACACTGATAAACTGCCTTTCATGTACTGTCCTTAACTTCTGAGCTTCCATTTAGGAACTGATTTTTTTTTTGTTGTTGTTTTTTGTTTTTTGTTTTTCGAGACAGGGTTTCTCTGTGTAGCTTTGCGCCTTTCCTGGAACTCACTTGGTAGCCCAGGCTGGCCTTGAACTCATAGAGATCCGCCTGGCTCTGCCTCCCGAGTGCTGGGATTAAAGGCGTGTGCCACCACCGCCCGGCGGAATTGATGTTTTGAACTATTGTGTCACAGCTTTATCTGCTGAAAGCACCTGTATTTCAGGAGAGTCACCTGCAGTATTTGTACAGTCCCTTGACTTCCATGAATGTTGCCACTATTGTATGGGGGCAGATGGGAAAATATAGGCAGCAAATGAAAGGCAGAAGAGTGAGCTTCATGATGTAACTGAGCAAAGACAGAGCCACTAGACATGCCCAGTATGTCTTATCATATGCTTAGTCAAACGCTTTGGCCTTGATTTGGTCAACTATACATAGTTGTGTGGAACAAGAAAAGGTTAAAAGTGTTACTGTGTATGAAATGCCAGAAAAAAAGTGTTGAGTTATGCTAAAGAGGAAAATGCAAATAGTGTCTCCTTTCTTTAAACATGTAAGTTTAGTCAACATTTGTCTCAGCTTTCAGAAAAAATACATATTCAGAACTGTGTTTTCTATGAGATGGGGATGCAGCTCAGTTGACAATGTGCTTGTTAGCATCGTAAGGATCTGCATTTGGTCCTGAGCACTGCATAAACCAGGTGTGGTAGTGAATCCCTATTATCCCAGCGTTCTAGAGGGGGAGGCAGGAGGATTGCAAGTTCAAGGGTATCCTCAGGTGCACATCGCGTTCAGGGCTAGCTTGAGATAGATGAGGCTGTCTCTAGACATTAGACTGTTCATTACTTGGTTGCTTATTTGTTTGTGTGTTTGTTTGTTTATTTATGATGGGATTGAACCCAGAGCCTTGCATATACTAATCATAACCTCTGCTACTAAGACAGCCCTGGTCAGTCTTATTTAAGAGAGTAGGCCTGAGTTGTAATCCATTGTTCAGACCTAGCCTGGTGGCATAGGTGAATGTTCCAGAAAAACATTTTCCAGGTATTCTGGCAAACAGGTGGTACTTGGCAAAGGCTATACCTGGACAGAATGTCATGGTTCTAGGTTCATTTGTTAGATTGGAGCACTGTGGAGCTAGAAAAAGACAAAATATATCTTTATTGTTGTTAAGATGGCAAGTCAGAGCCAGAGAGAGAAGGGCACAGTCAGCCTCCAGCCTCCTAATTCCCCAAGTCAGAAGGTGTTTTGGTGATGTTTGTCCTGGCATTCTGCTTGCTGTCTGGGGGAGTTTCTCTAACTTTTGTGGGACTGGTTCCCTTTAGGCAAGGGATTGAATTGTTAGCATTTGAAATTCTAGTACCTTGAGTGCTTCTGGTATCTGTGTTGTAGCCACTGTTAGAATTCATTCCCTTTGGAGGCTGATTAGCATCCCACTGTATGTGTATACCACATTTGATTTACCCATTTGATGCACCGGGCTTGTTTCCACCTTTTGGCTAATATAAATAATTCTGCTCTGAGCTTTGTGTTGGATGTTTTGGAGGGTGTTTAATTCCCTGGGACTTCTGCTCTGTCTTCTACAGGGGAAGATTAGCTTCCCAAGGTTCAAAAGGAGCCCTCAGGCAGAGATGCTGCTGGTGGCAGTGGGGAATCCCTGGGGGCCTCTAAAATGTTCATTGCAGAGGAGAGATTGTAGCCTCAGCTCACAAGCTCCTGACCCAATAAGTAGAGGAACTAGGATTTGAATGTTGCTTTCTTGGCCTCAAAGACCATGTTTCAACTCTTCTACGCTGAGCTGGTTTTAATTACAACACTACAGTCGTTAGGAAGATGAAAGAGATATGGTTCCTGCCTCCAGTGAGCTGTGAGGGCTGAATTATCTACCCTGTGAAAGGCTCAAGTGAAATGGTGGCTTTGGGCGATTGGAAACTCTGTTGTAAGATGGGATCACAACACATGCTTGGAGCCAGTTTCTCTTGCTTTTCTATGGTGACGACATTGCCTGGGACAGGCAAAATTGGCCTCAGTATGGATCTAGGCTTTAGACATGTATTCATACTGGTTCTGACTATCTGGATCCCGAGTTCTATTTCTCTAGCTGACAATCACTTTTGCACTGTTCGTGTAACTCTGTCATAGCATGCTAAGATGCACCCCACCCCCCCTTGCTCATTTTAAGCAATTGCCTTCCCTTTATGTCCAAGCGTCAACAATAATAAAGAAAACACACATGAAAACAGCTAAAATGGTTGGGTATATTCATCGGTGTCTGAAAAGACATACTTTACAGACAATTTCCATCTGTCTAGAGACCTAACATGAAATATTTTGTTCTGAAGGATGACATTACCTTGCTTGGTAATGTAACAAAGAGAAGAAAAATGTGAGAGACTGCTGTTCCACATTTTAACCTAAATGTTATGTATTTCGTTTTAGCACTGTACTTACTTGCTCTCATGGGTGGTCTGTGGTTCTGTTTCTGGTTGTCTTCACTGGAGGACTTGGGCTGGAGGGCTCACTCTTGGAGAGTTATCCTCAGAGTGAAGAGGAAACACAGTGATTTATCCTCAGGGTAGCTCCTAGTGTGGTTAGAGATGGCAAATGTCTCACTTGCCATTGCTAAAACAAGTCACACGGCCAAGCCAGGCATCAATGGAGCAGAAAGATTCTCTTCCTATCAGAGGCAAACTGTAGGGATGGTGACTCTTTTGAACGCATGCTGCAGCTACCTGAAATTTTACTTTCATATATTCACTTTTGAAAACTCTTTTGACCAATTCGTTTTCTTTAGACCCTTTAGTGCAAGGCTTTTACTATTGTTAATTCTATTTTACTCACAAGGAAGAAATATTGTACTAAAGAGTTGAATATGACATTCCAATATGTCTGTTGGTCAGAATTGATGATCATGATCCTACTCAGTACACCTGGGTTCAGTTGAGTATTTCCACGTCCTTAGATCTGAATGACCTACTTCATTTTGTAAAGTAGCCAGCATTACAGCTGAGGCTGTTCTATCATGTGAAGCTCCTTAACTTGCTCCCAGTTAAAGAGACACTAAGTATGAGATCATGGATTCACATATAACGTATGCCGAATCTCTTCAGGTTTCTCAAACTTGGGCTGGCTCTCTTTGGAATAGAATTTCTTATAGAACCCCAGGATTGACTTAAATTATTATTATTATAGTAATACTTTAATTATATAAACATAAGGTTGGTGAGGTCATTTTTAAAGGTCTTATACTTTCAGAAAGCCCAAATCAATTTAGAAATTGAGTACTCTTCATATTAATAATTCAAATTAGCATCATTAACTTAACTGCATTAACTAAATTGCTGCTTGTAACTGGAATATGATGCTGATTATTGTAGGCGGGTTCTTTGGCAGTCAACTGGTCTACCCTGCTGTGCACTGGGTGATGACTCAATTCTCTCACAAATCTAACTTCTGTGAAACTTTGACTCATGCTGAGGAGCATGGCATCCTTTACCTTTTACCTAGTGGGAACACATCCTTTAGATTCCCAAGTCCATCTTCTTTCCTTTCTCATTGACTCACAGTGATTCCTTAGGCTACAGGGAGATACTCAGACTCAATGGGCCTGTCTGTTGTGGTGATCAAGAATATTCTCACATTATATGTCTTCAGATTACTGAAATAAAGACAACCCTTGAATTCTCAAGAGCTTTGCAAGTTCCTTACCAAATTGATTAAGGATCTGTCCCCCATGTCTGACTCTGCCTAGTTCAAAGCCTAGATTTTCTCCATCTGTTACTGTAATTTTTTTCGGTGAGTTCTCTTAGAGTCCACATCTATCACTCGCAGGAGGCCTTCATCTTCTAGGATTTAAACAGCCTTGTATAACAATTAGAGTTGTTAATGTAAAGCCAAAGAAAGGGGATGTGGCCTCATTTCTCATGGAGGGCCTCTGGCATGTTAGAAGCTACATTCCAGATTTGTTCTTTAGAAATATTCAGTGAGTAGATTCCATCTATGTCTCTTAGTTTCTCTTTTCATTTTTTCAATTAGATAGAATTTATAAGCAAGAGATCTCCTTCTGTTACTTGATGACTGAACATATGAACTCTCATTCACTGTAAATTCAGTTTTTCAAGGGATTTCTGAATCCAATTCAGCGTTGTGCTCTGGGTTTTCTTTAAAGGCTCAGGTGTAATTCCTTCATGAACATCAGCCATGTTACTGAAAGACTATTCTCTTCTTTGTAGATGGAACAGATAGATGTATGCATACACAAGTACATAGATGTATGCATACATGAGTACACAGGTGAATGCTCTGCTCTGAAATTTGCACATTTAAGGTATTCTCCACTTCCCGTTGTTGATTGAATTCTTGTTGCTAAAATTTTCCTGTGTATATTATTATATATATATTCTTCTTTCTAGCAAGAAGCCATTTAAACACTCTTGTGTTTATTTAAAAGCTATTTAAATGCTGTTGTCAATGAAGAAGCATTTTGTATGATTGAGTGTCTGAGGGTGAGGGGATGGTCTAGATTTCTTCTCCATTTCTGTCATTTTCTCTGGAACATCTGTCGGTGGACGGATTGAGGATTTTTTAGTGTAAGACCCAATAATTCCCGGCTCTATTTTTTGGTAAGTGTGCTATAGCTAAAGCTTTGCCAATTGACATTTCACGTTTGCAGATTAAAGGAGATGCACAGATGTTTTTAAACTGAATTTAAAAATCTTAGTTATTTCTTCAGTGCAACCAGTTTAATTTGTTCCATTGTGTGAGGCCATGGATAATGTTATAATCAGCATATTGTACTAGCTATAACGGTTACTTTAATTTTATTTAACATCTCATTACTTTTACCTTTTAATGCTTGGTTTTTTTGTTATGCTTTGAACTTGTGGATTTAGCTATATGCTTTAATAATATATTTCTTTAAAAAGTTTTTAGGTATTTTACATTTTAAATTTAATACTTTGGAATAATTTGATAGAGTTTAGAATTTAAACAGTGGAAATGACTGGTGGGAAGAGCAGTTAACTAAAACTGGGGTGTATGGAACACTTACCTTGTGGTATGGGATAAAGTCAACTTCCTCGCTCAAGTACTTTGCTATAAAATATGAACCAAGGCAGCTGAACATGTAATCATGCTAAATCTGCACATAGAAAATGGTAATTATAAAATGAGAATGAGAGAACTAAAGGGGAGAGTTGTGAGCCGTGCACAGGTACGTTTCAGTTTCATAGAGATTTTTGGAAAATGATTGAAAAGCATTTTTTTTGCAATTTCAGCTATAGCAAGTTGGATTTTTTTAACCCCTAATTCATATTTTTGTAGCATTTAAAGATTAAACAGTTTATTATTGAGATTTCTTAATATCTAGAGATATATAATGTTGTAGCTGCAGATTTTTCCTGTTTTAAAAAATAATGCATCTCTAACCAAGAGCTGTTTGCAATTGGTGCCTACTGGCAAAGAGAAAATCGATTTCCCAGTGGACTCTCACTGGGTACAGCAGCCACATTCCAGGGCAGGCAAACACAAAATGAACTCCATGTTTTTTGTGGACTTTTTGTTTTTGCATTTTTCTGTCTTATTGGTCTTTCGCTTCTTTGTTTTGATTTTTGTTTTTGTGCCTAGAGAGAGGCAGGAGGGGAAGAGGGAGAAAGTGTATTGGGTGGGTAGGTTCTGGAAGGAGTTTGGGGAGGGGGAAATATGATCAAAATATATTGTATGAAAAAAATTTTAAATAAAACTGTAAAAGGTATTAATGGTAAGCCCATTGCTTCTGTATGTCTAGGAGAAAGAAAAGAGAACCCATCACTTGAAAAAAAAATAATCGGTGTTTGAAGCATTTTTATAATAGCAAGCTGAGTTTGATCCAAGCTAGTCAGACAGGGCTAAACTTAATGAGTTGAGAGAATTCCAAGATAATTTTGAGGTTTTTAGTGCCCTTCGGCTTATTAAGGTTATCCAGGTCAGCTTTTATTGGATATTATCTGTGTTCTGGGCAGTTTGCTAAATACATTTCCTGTATCATTTCATTTAATGCCCCCCCCCCAATTCTTATGAGAAGTGCTGCTGTCACCCCCAGCTTTGCAGCTGAAGAAAATGAAGGCCAGGCAAGGACCTGCTTGAGGGCATGTCAGGAAGTGAGGCAGATGTAGGTATGGATCCAGTCAGACCTGGTTTTGAGGCCTGACTCGAGACCTCTCTTTTGAAAATGCTGTGCCTTTCCCCGCTGGCTAGCATCACGGAATTGTCACCTAACGTCCACGGAAGTGATTTCAACGCTGTGATGGAAGGTCGTGACACTGAAGTACCACTTTGACTCTTTCAGACATTCAGAGAATGGTTTGCATGGCTCCTATGTCCTTAGACACGTGCCAGAAGAGCTGCTGGGGCCACTCTGGATCTTCTGTGCCTGGGTTTTCCCCATGGGGGAGGACTTCATAGGGACACATGCAGGGGTCTGCGGAGCCTAGTATTCCAGAGTCCATTCTCATACCTACAGGCCAGTGACCCGCCTATACAGACAGCCTTGAAGCCTCCAAATCCTGATACCATTATGTCCATCTCTGCACTTAGGATTGCCAAGGGACACATGTTTGCAAGGTAATAGACAAGATATCCACAGGCTACAGCAGATGGGTCAAATCCAACTACTGTCGTATTTTTTAAAAATCAGATTTTACTGGAATGCAACCTTGCCCATTGGTTAGAATCATCTGTAGTTGCTTTGTGCTGAAGTGGCTTTCAGGCACTTGTGACATAGACCAAATGGCCCACAAAACCTCAACTGCATCATTATTTGGTCTTTTACAGAAGAAGCCTCTCTACCTTGAATATAGCCAGAGATAGTCTAGTGTGCTAGCTAGCAGAATTCATATATGTGAGGCCCCTGGAGTATACTTGAACTGTCGGTGAGGACAGAGGGTTTGGGGGATAGGTAGGGCCTTCCTTTTGCTACTGGATTTTGTTTAGAACTTGGGAGAGTAAACATTCTAATTCAGAATTAAAGCCCTGCCTCTCTGACCTTTACATTTGTCGAGGTAGGAAGACAGGGTGCTTTGTTTGCCAGTTTGCCAGCTCAGTGTATACACTTGAAATGTATAGATATGGTCCTCTGGCTTGTATTGCCCTCCGGAGTCTCCCATGTTAGACTGAATGTTAAACCCTGGGGCACCATGGGGGTTTATGGTAGGAAGGAAGCAAGGCCCTAAGAGGTGAGAATGCAGAGTGACATTTGAGGAGTGGGAGTGATCTGGGGACACACGTGGGTTACTGCGTGTGGTGTGGACCGTGTTCTAAGTCCTGATGGTGGCAGAGGTGACAGGTATGAGAACTATAAAACCAATCCGTGCAGTTAATATTTACCTTTATAAAAGCCTGCAGGAGCACATATCCGTGGCTACATAGTGAGATGTTGTCGAAGAAAGAATTAAGATGTAACTTTGTCATATGTATTATCCTTTAGGTTTATGAAAACAAATAAGACCAACTAACTATATTAAAAAAAGAAGAAACTTCCACCAAAATTCCCATCCCCTCTATCACTTATCCAAATTAAGTTTTCAATGCTGGAACCTATCTGCCAGCTTAGCTGGACAGTCCAGGTCTATTCACTAGGGTACCCCCACCCCACCCCACATGTCCGTCTATCCCTTTACCTCCTCTCCTGGACTTACATTGCAAAGTGAAAGGGATATGGTCATAAATCTCACATCCATAGGGTCTGGGGATGTGACTCAAAGGGATTGACCTAGATGACTGGTAAGCTATCAGGTGATATGATCTAAATGATAACTAGGAAGGAGTCCCATGAAGGGAACAGTATGTGCGTTGGCTGAGAGACACGAAGGGACTTGATGCATCTGAACAACAGGAAGAAGACCTGTTCAGAGATGGTAGAGGAGAGAGTCGCCAGAGGAGTGGGAAAGAGATCCTACAGGATTTTTGGTTTTATCTGTGCAGCACGGGGAAGCTTGGAAGTGTACTAAGTGGGTGGCGGAGATATTTTTGTGATTATAATTGTAACTTAACACAGTTTGGCTGATGTTTTGGAAATAGAGCAGAGGTGTCAAATGGGAGGTGGTTCAGGAGGGTATGGGCTAGCTTCAACAGGAGGCCTGCTAGTGTAATAGGGTGGTGACAGCGGATGTGTGAACAAGGAGATGGATTCAAGGGAGAATTTTAGAAAGGAGGTAGAATGGACTTCAGTAGGTGGTGAAGGAGAATGGATTCTTATTTAAAGTCTTTGATGTGGTAGAAGTGATCCAGCATTTTACTGCCCACAGGCCAGACGTGGAAAGAGGGAGTCAGGCAGACCATAAGGCCACAGGGAGTGGAGGGACAGGAAGAGCAGAGGGATATGCCCTCTCCTGAAGGTGCTGCTGGTTGGCTCCCATCTGTCATTGTCTTGGAGGGAAGCGAGCATGACAGTGTCAGACTTCAGATTTTTCCTCTTTCCTTCCTTCCTTTTTTGAGGAGAAACTGGAATCTGGATTTTAATATTAATTATCTATATCTTTCTGTGTTGGCAACTAGAAGCAAATTCTAAACACCCTGTACTAACTATGCCCCACACATCTGTAGCAGCCCTGTACTAGTCATGCTCAACACATCTGCAGCATCAGCAGCCTGATGGGCAGTCACTTCTTGCTTGAGACTGTTCTCTACCATGTCCCCCTGTAGAAAGATTTTATTTTGGAGTTAAATGTCATCTGTGACCCAGAATTTTAAAAAGTTGGAGAGGCTGATCAGAAAAAAAAAAAAAGACAGATATTTTCAGTTGTTTAAGTCTTAGGCGGTACTGATGATCTCAGCTCACACGGTCTGTCAGCAGGGCTCAGGTGATGGGCTGAGGCTGAAATCTGTGGAAATAAACTTAACCTAATTTAGAACAGATAGCAGGAAGTTCTTTTGTCTTAAAATAGAGCATTCCAGACTGTGATAGTCTGAGACACTCGAGGGAGACAAGACTTAAGGCTCTTCCAGCCATGTCCCCTGAGCTTCCAGTTGGAGAGTCCTCAAACCTTTTTAAGAGGGTGAGTGGATGAGTGCATATTTTATTTATGAATCCATATGCAATTAGAGACAACATCCTCATAGCTCATAAAACCATCTGTTGTTTCGCTTGACTCCCAAGCAGAACTTACCTGTGGACTTCAAATTTTGTTCACGAGGTGCTGTTAAAGTGGGAGGTGCTGTGCAGCTGATTTCTTCGGTGTCAGAGTTTCTCTTACGTCAGCAACCTTTGCTTCTGTGAAGTTTGAAGTTGTGAATAATTTATCCTCTGTAGTGTTGTTTATGCGAATATACACAAGCAGGTATTTTAAAGTTTATTAGAAACTACTGAGGGACTCTATCTTGGCTCTGTAAGAGTATTTAACACAATAAGATCTTGCTGGTACCTTATTTTCTAAAGGCACATTTGTAGGTGGGTAGAAAAGCTTAAAAGTGGTCTTCTTGAAGTCAGTAATGGGAAGTAGGCATTATTGACTGCTGAATAAAATTCATCTTTTTTATTTTTTTCAAAAAATTATTTTAGAGAATTAAAAAAAAAAGGAAAAGAAAAGAAAAAAAAACCCAGGGTAGATGAGAAATAAGGAGACAACAACTCAAAAAAAGCCCAAGTGTCAGAGCAAGTGGCTTAAAATACACCGGGGAATTCAACACAGCTGGGCAGAGGGTGGAGGGTGTGAGTGACTCAGTAGAACAGGTAGGAATCATGAGGTGCTGTGGGGGATCATGAGGTGCTGTGGGGGATTGTGAGGTGGTGTGGGGAATCATGAGGTGCTGTGGGGGATCATGAGGAGGTATAGGAGATCAAGAGGTGGTGTGGGGATCGTGAGGTGGTGTGGGGGATCGTGAGGTGCTGTGGGGGATCGTGAGGTGCTGTGGGGGAGCAGTGGCAGCCAGGGAACCTGCCTCTGGCTTACTTCATTACCTGAACCTGCACTTCTTGAACAAGCTTGACCTAATTCTGTGTGTAGTAGCCTTAGGGGTGGTCTGGTCCCAGGAAACTGTGCCCGATCTTTATAAATCTGGCAGAAGGAACTCATTTCTAAATAATGTGTTTGGCTTAGGTTGCTAATTAAAATTATTTTTAAGAAGTAGAAGTGTGGGCTGTGGTGATAGCTCATTTGATAAAGTGCTTGGGCTGTAGGCGTGAGGGTCTGGTCTGGATTTTTTTAAATGTCCCCCTTTTTTTTAAAAAAAAATTCTTCTCTCATATCTTACATCCCAATTGCAGTTTCCCCTCTGCTCAGTCTCTCCCCCATCCCACCTCTCTTCTCCCCCCAGATCCACATCCTCTCCATCTTCCCTCAGAAAAGAGCAGGCCTCCCAGGGACATCAACCAAACATGGCACAACAAACCACGATAAGACCAGGCACATCATCACATCAAGGTTGGACAAGGCAACCCAGTAGGAGGAAACGGGCCCCACAAGCAGGCAAAAGAGCCAGCAACTGCCCCTTCTCCCAATGTTGGGAATCCCACAAGAACACCAGCCTACTCAGCTATAACACATATGCAGAAGACTTAGTGCGGAACCTCTACAGGCTCCCTGATCTCTGCAAGCCCTGTGAGGGTCTGAATTTAATCTCCAAACCAAGATGCAAAGACAGGCATATAGTGGTGCTTGCTTATAATCCCAGTGCTGGGGAGGTGAGGAAAGGCTCACTGGTCCAGCAGCCTCGCCTGACCAGGGAGCTCCAGGTCAGTGAAAAGAAGGTGGATGGTCAGAGCAGAGAGATGCTTGGTGGTAAGATTGCTGGCTTGATCAATCCCTGGAACCCATGTTGGAAGGAGAGAACCAGCTCACTAAAATTGTCCTCTGACCTCCAAAATGTGCTGTGGCACACTGCATCTGCACACACACACACACACACACACACACACACACACACACACACACACACCCTTTATACATAATAATAAGTTAAATTTCAAAAATTAAAAGGGCCAGTCATGGTGGTGCAGGACTTTAATCCCAGCAGAGGCAGACAAATCTCTTGAGTTCAAGGCCATCCTGGTCTGCAGAGCGAGTTCCAGGACAGCCAGGGCTGTTACACAGAGAAACCCTGTCTCAAAAAAAACCAAAAGAAGAGGAAGAAGAAGAAGAGGAAGAGGAAGGAGGAGGAAAAAAGGAGGAGGAGTGGGAAGAGGAGGAGGAGACGAAATTAAAAGGAAGATTTTGCTCATGACACCCGAGACTGTCCTCTGATCTCCACATGAGCACTGCACACATGTGAACATACACATATGTGAGCATGCACACACATGAACATGCACACACATGTACACACAAATATTCATATCCCCTCAGTTTTTAGGGATAAGAGATAGTTCATTACAGACTCAGGTGTCAGTGAGCACAGGAACACAGATTGAGATTGCACAAATTCCATATCCCCAAAATGATAACAGCCTCATAAAGTTTTTATAGTAACAGAACAAAGAAGACCATAAAGTAGCACATGTCCAAACACGTTGCTGAGAATGTGACGTAAGTGTGTTACAGCAGCAAAGTGGGGAAACTTCTGCCGCTGGCCTCAGATGTTGTCCAATGACATTGTTAACTTTATGGTTGGTGGAAGCTAGTGATTTGCCAAGTTAAGACATCCCAAGAGGTTTTACCTGATCAGCACAAGGATGTTAGACCAGACATAGAGGTGGACAAGAAATGGTTGTTAAGGGCACTAGAGATACCCCAAGATATATTGTAGTTGGACTGTGGCCCTGTAGCTCCCAAACCTCTCCACAATCATTGTTTTTCTAATCAGATAATCATTCTTGTAGAAAGTTCAAAGTAAGGTGTGGTTTCCTTCCAGGAACTTTTGTCACATCTTGATGGAATTCAGTTCCTTAAACACCTGGAACCCTTTTGGTCACAGTAGACAAAGGATAATAAGAACTTAAACAGGAACTTCGGATTAGACGTGTTCCCATTTCTGTATCCAGAATCAGCAGATCCATTTCCAGCTGTAAATCTTCAAAAACTGGAACTGTCCTTGAAAATGTGTTTTTCTGTTGTGAGAAGAGGGAGTGATTGCTATGTGTATTGTCATTTATTTCATAGAAACATTTTAAAAGGCAAAAGCAGATATGTAGTGAAAAAAAGCTGCTCAGTCACCATCTCAGTGGCCTCAGAATTTTGGTGGCCTGTTTGACTTGGTAGTTCCTGTGGAACCACTTGGGTAGAACATCTCTTGTCTAGTGTGGTCTTGGTGGTGCAAATATCAGTGGTTTTCTCAGCTACTTGACACAGGCTGCTGATGGATGACTTGTGTTCTTTCTGACACTCAGACTTCATTATTGAGGCTTGAAAATAAATAGGGAATTATCCTTTTTCTTGGAGTTTTTGAGGTCAAAACTCTATTTTTCAAGTTTATTTTTTTATGTGAACTTGTATTTACTCTACAAAATAATAGGTTTTGTTGTGAAAATTTCATACTTTGACCATATCTTGTAGTGCTTTTACTTTTCTTTTAGACAGTATCATATGTAGCCCAGGCTGATCCCCAACCTTCTACATAGCTGAGGCTGGCTGCAAATTGCTGATCCTTCTGTTTCCACCGTCTAAGGTGTGGGCAACTGTGCATGGTTCTAGACAATTCTTTTATCATTTACCTTTTCCTGTTAGAGGTCAGTTTTGTAGTACCTAATACTTGTAACCATCATTTCTTCAAACCCCGTTGGATCTGAGCTCAAGAAGATTGTTTAAGAAAGTCCGTTCCAGGGAGTAAATTTCCTGCAGACAGAAGCTATATCATATCTCAAACCCATTCACGCCAGCTCTCAATGTCAGGAACTAATCTGTTCCTTAAAAACATTTCTTGTATGAGGAAATTAGAATGTTTTAAGGAAAAAATTTTAAGTATTTTAAAGGGAAAAGGGTTCACTTGCCAAATAATCTTGGAAAAAATTCTATCATACATTTCAATTTTGGGTCCATTGCCAAGCCACGCTAGTGGTCTATCATCTCTGAGACTTCTTGGTGTAAAATCAAATTCCCATTAGCTATACTAATCCAGACATTTGCTAAACTGCCCAGGATGTACTGGATGAAAACAGCTGGAGTTGGGTAATATTACTCTGAGGGTGTAGTTATTGGATATACAATGTTGAAATCTTCATTGATTTGGGAATTTTTGGTAGCTTCAAGAAGAGGTGGTAGCTTCAAGGGATGCTGAGAGTAAAGAGCATAGGCCGTGAGGGAAATAGCCCAGGAAAAGATGGGAGTATGAATTGTTCCATTTCTATCTTGTATTTCTTCGAGAATGTGATCCTCGGGTACTAACCAGTGCTTCATCAATCAAAATATTAGTCAGCCAGAACTTTTTCAATCAAAATATTGTGAAATGTTTTCTATCACATTATTACATTTTCATTCAACAAATAACCCGTGTCATATGGCTAGTTAAATAAATGATTAGATAACCATTCAATAAAGCATTAAGTGACTGATTCCAAAGTCTGGGGGCTTTAAACAATAGCTTTTTATTTTCCACAGCTCTGCACCTTGACTGACGACCCTGATATTGCCTATAGTGCTAGTGTTACTCATGTGGATAATACTAGATGGCAGTTCAAGGTGGCTTGTCTCACTGACCTGCCTTAGTGCTGGCTGGGGTACGTCATTCAAGACTTCATATCAGCTGTGTTTCCATGTAGTGTCTCATCTCCAAAGATTTTCTGTGGGTTTCTGTTTCCAATAGGACAGCTTGGGCTTGTGTTAGTTGTGACCTAAATATCTGACCAAACTATTTGAGAAAATACCTTTAAGGGAGGAATTCTTTATTTTGGCTCATGGTTTTAGAGAGGTCAAGATGAAGAAGCTCATGTCTTGGTGCCAGGAGACAGAAGAAAGGGAAGAGTAAGACATAGCCCCTGAAGGACATACCCTTATGATTGACTTCCTCCAACAAGGCTGTACCTTCCACAGTTCCTTACCTCTGAAGACTTCATAGGAGTTTAAATTCATCAGTGGGTAAACCATTCAGTAGGTCAGAATCCTCATGAGGTACTTGTCTCTGGAAAGGACACCCAGAGGTGTGTGTCAGTAATCCAAGCACTTCTTACTCCAATCAGATTGACAGTCAGGATTGCCTAACACAGCTTCCTTACGTCATGTCAGCTGAGTTTGAAGAGACAGAAGAGGGACTTTAGGCTTTCTAAGGGTGAAGTTCAGTGGGAGAGTAGTGTCACATCCTTTGCATTTGTTGGTCTAAGCCAGTCACAAGTCCATTCCACATTCAGGAAGGAAGGAAATAGAATTTTCCTTGATAGGAGAGACAAATGCTCACAGGAAGGGAAGAGAGTTTTGATGGCCATCCTTTGGATTTTTTTTTTTTTTTTTTTTTTGGTTTTTCGAGACAGGGTTTCTCTGTGTAGCTTTGCGCCTCTCCTGGAGCTCACTTGGTAGCCCAGGCTGGCCTCGAACTCACAGAGATCTGCCTGCCTCTGCCTCCCGAGTGCTGGGATTAAAGGCGTGCACCACCAACGCCCGGCTATTTTTTTTTTTTGATTTTTATGATAGCCGTTAATAATCATGTCTTTTAAAACATTTTCAGGCACTCAGGCATAGTGGAAAAAGGAGATGGTGTTAGGAATAAAACATTGAGGAAAAAGGAGAGTATAGCATGGGACTTTATGTAGAATTTAATGCTGATTCATCCAAAATGATATCCATACACACTTGCATACACTTAAGGAGAAAGCATCATTTTGTTAAAAGACACTGTTGATGAGTGACAAGATTGAGTGCTTTTGTCTAATTCTTTAACACCTGGGTTTTCTGTAATAACCTACTAGTTATTTTAACAACTAAGTAAGCACTTGGGTTCATGACCAATTTTAGAAGATTAGAATAAAGGCTTGAGTGTGGTGGCACACACCTTTAATCCCAGTGCTCAGGAGGAAGAGGCAGGTAGATTTCTGTGAGTTCAAGACCAGTCTAGCCTGGGTAGTTCTAGGCCAGCCAGGGCTACACAGTGAGCCCCATCTAGAAGACAATTTAGAAGAAATGTGTGATAGTCTCAGGTTCTAATTCTTTCAAAATTGAGCTTTTGTTTATCCTGGATGATTAATGGGGCATCACTTTATAAAGAAATTATTTATTATAATTATATGTTTGTATGTGTGTACACCATGACACACGTGTGCAAGTCAGAAGACGGCTTTGTGGAGTCACTTCTCTCTGTAAACCTTTACATGGGATTCAGGTATTGGACTCAGGTTTTCCAGCATGCATGTTGGCCAGCGGACACTCAGCTTTCCAGCAAGTGTCTTTACCTAAGCTGTCTTGCTGGCCACAGCTGAACAATCGTTGCTATTCACAATTGGAAATAAAAGATATGTAATATAGTAAAAGATATCTACAACCCGGGAATATGTAGCCATGTGTGTACTTATTTGAAAATATGATCGAAGACAGATGAACATTTAAAGTCAAAAGGCAAAAGTAAACACAACAGCAGTAGAAGTTGTTAGTAAGACTAGAGAAATACAGGTAGAAGCGATAAAATATAACGCACCAGCCCAGTAAAAAGCTATACACCTTTGAAAAACTAAGAGACAAACATTCATCATATCGTTGGCCAGAGAAACAGAAAAATACAAACGTTAACAATGAGATAGGGATATAACTTAAAGTGATATTTTTTTACTTAAGGGGAAGGTATACATGCCTATATGGATTAGACTATGTTTGAAGAAAAAAAATAAGAATCAGTGACATAGAATAGAAAACAAATGAAAATACATGGGTAAAAGTTGGTAAACAGTGAGAAGATAATCAGTAGCCCAGTCTATCCAGTTTCATGGGTTTGCTTTACCAAACACTTCATCATAGAAATGACTTTGTGTATTGTTATCTGTTTGAGAACACAGTAAAAAGGAAAGCTCCCATTTCTTGATCCTAGCATTGAATTTGTTGCTAACCCTGCATGGAGAGAGCCCAGAGAATCTGGGAGCCAGTGTCAGAATATTCTGCTTTTTAAATGAGGAAGCATAATCATTTTTACTGTGTGTGTGACTACGGCTGTGTGGTGTAAGTATGTGCGTCTGTGTGGGTACATGTACCAGTATGTGCATGGAGGAGGACGTCAGGTGTCCTGCTCTGTCACTCTCCACCTTACTTCCTGAGACAGAGTCTCCCACTGAACCTGGTTTGTGGCCAGACAACTGCAGTGATGTGCTCACCACAGTGCTGGGATTACAGCCTGGAGTTTTACGTGGGTGCTTGGGATTTGAACTCAGGTCTTCTTGTTGCAAAGCAAGTGCGCTTTTCTGCGGAGTCATCTACCCAGTTTCTGGAAGCCTGGTTTTGGACAAGAGAATGTTTCATTAAGTTACATGTTATGTGTGTTGTATGTGTGTTTCTAAAAGGAACACTTTTATTTATTTTTTAATTGGCTGTTGCAATTCTCCAAACCCTGGGCTAGCCAGCTTTGCAAAGACACCGAGGTTTAAATCTGAAAAGGTGTAAATTTTGTGTTATTTGTGAGAGACCTTAAACCTAGCTAGAGAAATGAATGTCTGTTTCTAGATGTAGGAGGAGAAGACAGGGGAGGACAAGTTCCACCCTTTTAGGAAGGTACAAGTCTCAGTGGTAGCCTAGCCAGGCCCCAGTGCCTAGAACCTAAGCTTAGTAAAAACAGCAAATTAAGTTAACTGTTGAAGTTATAGGAAAAAAATGTGGGAGCCCACTCCCACCTTTTGAAGGGTTCTTAGGTGGAGGAGAGAGGAATGAGGAAATATTAGAACACAATAGCTTCGGGAGGGCCTGGATCAATACCCAACAGCCACTTCATTTACTGAAAAGGGCTTTTATAACAATGCCAAGGGGAGAGGCAAATGACCTCTCCCTTGCAGATCAAAGCACACTGCACAGCCAAGTGCAGACCCTTCCAAACACCTGGTAACCACGCCCATGGTTAGATCATCCCATTATGCACCCTGCTGGGTAAAGCAAGCCCAGATTCTCTGACCCTGACTGAGTAAGTTCTCACTAGGAAACCTCTGTGGATCGCCACCAAAAAAACCCCAGAAAATTCTTATTATAAAAGTATGCCTTCATTGTGGAAAACACTGACATGCAAATAAGTGGGAGAAAATGAATGCCTTTTAGAATAGTAACTCTGATGTCAGTTCCATGCCTGTCACTGTAGTCTCCCTGCTAGTATATGCATATATCTGTGCTTTCCAAAAGTGTGAGGAACACACACACATACACACACAAAACATTTGTACTCTGCTCTTACCCACTACCAGTATGTCAGGAACATCTTTCATTAAATATCCATGCTGTCATGCTTGTCCACTGTCTTGTCTGTGCCATTCATCGTTTATATAACTGAATTCTTATTATTGGTATATTGATACTCCCTTTTTACTGAAGAGATTATTCATACAAAAATCTTAGCTATAGCATGATTTTTATGTATTTCTAAGGAAAACAAAACGAAGCTTAGAGCAATGTAAACATTTCAAATGAATTGCCTAAGTTACAAACAGATATATAATTCTTTTAAAGACTGTCTTTTTAGGGAATGGGAAACATTTACAGAAAACATTTCTTCACATATATGTGAAGACTCCTTAGGGTGTACATGTTAGGAACACCAAGTAAAATAGAAATTAGCAAAAAAGAAATTCATGGGCAAAGGCATCAGTCACGCCTTGCTCCCACAATGCTGCAAAACAACCGACCACAAAACTTCTGTGATATTCTAAGAAGTACTGATGGGGTCTGTGTGCTGCTCAGCCCATCTTGGGTGGGTTGCTCCTGTATCCGTGGGCAGCCACTGAGGAGGCAGCTCCACTCAGTGGGGTGGGGCTTGCTTTCACACGTTGGGGTTGGGTTGGTGGGCGGCTGGCAGGACACCTTGCCTATGTTTTGTGTATCTCATTTTTTCTTGTCTAGGTAAAGCGTGTTCTTGGTATGATAAAGGAAAATGAACAATGAATAAACACACAGGTGCTGTCCCCAAGGCTTCTGCTGTGTTCACATTTATTTTCACTTAGCCAAAGCAAGTTATAGCACTGAACTCTGGAGTCAGATTAGGAAGGCATTATGAAAAGCTCAGATAAAAGAGGGTGTAGTGAGTCTGTCTCTGTCCTGCCAGCCAGCTCCCAGATAACAACACAGAGACGCATTATTAATAACGAAAGCTTGGCCTTTAGCTTAGGCTTGTTTTTCATTAGCTCTTATAACTTAAATTAACCCACATTTTTATTAATCTATGTTCTACCACGTGACTTTTTACCTCTGTCCCATTCTGCGTGTGTTCTACTTATTCCCCAAATCTCTTGCCCCTCGATTCTCTCCTCCTACTTCCTCTCTCCGCCTGGAAGTCCCGCCTATACCTCCTGCCTAGCTATTGGCCGTTCAGCTCTTTATTAGACCAGTTACAGCAATATCTTCACGTAGTGTACAAATACCCTACAACAAGAAGGGGTGTGTGCTGGTGAGAGGGCTCAAGGGGCAAAGATACTAGCTGCTCTTCCGAGTTCTGTCACTGGGCACTGACATGGCGGAAGGAGAGAACTGACTCCCAAAAGTTACCCTCTGACCTTCACACACATGCACGTGCACACACATACAATACATGAATAAAGAAATACATGAAAAAAGGAAGGAAGGAAGAAGAGGTTAAGACTTGGGGCTAATGCTGTCTCTCTGGCACACGTAACTAAAATGGCCCCAGAGAGATGGAGCTTCAGTGATGGCTAGATTCAGAATATCACATGATGTCTTCTTGCTTGGCTTTACACACCTCAAAGTGTGACTCTGCTTCCCTTGGCTTCACTCCCACAGAGGCCACTACCACATGGTAGTGCTCAGAGATTCGTCTTTTCCTTATTTTCTCTCTTTTTTAAAAAATTAGCATTTATTAATTATATACAGTGGGCTTTTTTTCCTTTTTTTTATTAAGAGATTTTTCTATTCATTTTACATATCAACCACAGATTCCTCTGTCCTCCTTCCTCCCACCCCCCAGCCTTCCCACCCAACCCACCCCCCATTCCCACCTCCTCCAAGGCAAGGTCTCCCACGGGGAGTCAGCAGACACCGGTACACTCCATTGAGGCAGGTCCAAGCCCCTCCTCCTTGCACCAAGGCTGCATAAAGTGTCTCACCATAGGCACCAGGCTCCAAAAAGCCAGTTCATGCACCAGGAACAGGTCCTGGTCCCACTGCCTGGGGGTCCCCCAAACAGTTCAAGCCAAACAACTGTCTCGCTTATCCAGATGGCCTAGTCCAGTACCATGGGGGCTCCTCAGCTATTGGTCCACAGTTCATGTGTCTCCACTAGTTTGGCTAGTTGTCTCTGTGCTCTTTCCAATCATGGTCTTGATATCTCTTGCTCATAGATTCCCTTCTCTCTCTCTCATCGATTGGACGCCTGGAGCTCCGTCTGGGACCTGGCCGTGGATCTCTGCATCTGCTTCCATCAGTTACTGAATGAGGGTTCTATGATGACAGTTAGGGTATTTAGCCATCCAGTCACCAAAGTAGGTCAGCTCAGGCACCCTCTCGACCATTGCCAGTAGTCTATGGTGGAGTCATCTTTGTAGGTTCCTACAGTGGGTTTTACTTTGACATTTTCATACATGTATTTGATGTATCTTGATCATTACCCTTTCTTGTCCATCTTCTTCTCCTGGTGGCCTCATTCTTTGCCCAGCTAGCCCCCCTTCTACTATCATGTGCCCTCAAATTATTGCTTATTATTTTGTGTCAGTGGATGTGAGAATATTTTTTTTTTTTTTTTTTTGGTTTTTCGAGACAGGATTTCTCTGTGTAGCTTTGCGCCTCTCCTGGAACTCACTTGGTAGTCCAGGCTGGCCTCGAACTCACAGAGATCCACCTGCCTCTACCTCCCGAGTGCTGAGATTAAAGGCGTGCGCCACCACCACCCGGCAGATGTGAGAATATTTGTGTGTGTGTGAGTGTGCTATGGCACACCTGTGGAGATCAGAGGACAGCTTTCCTGAGAATTGATTCTCTCCCTCTACTGTGGACTCTGGAGATAAAACAGGTCATCAAGTTTTCAAGGCAGGCTTGCCACTCAGTGATCTCGCCATTGCCCATGTCTTCTTTGTTAATGAACCATTGAGTTTACTAAGGGTTACTTATGGCTTTATTGCCGAGAAAAACCTTTACCTTATTAACCAAAAACTGCTTATATAGATCTTCAGGGAGGGATGAGACCTCATGGGCCCCTCCCTGACTTTGGTTATAGAATGTGAACAGGCCCAGTCTTATACAGATCTTGGCAGGTGATCTCGGTCACTGTGAGTTCAGAAGTAGTTGGAAGTCAATGTTCTGTACCACCCACTCCTGTCCTCTGATCTTTCTGCTCTTTCTGCCTCTTCTGTATTGTTCCCAGAACCTTAAAGGCATAATGTAGATGCCCCATTTCGGGCTGAGCATTCAACCATCACTTTCAGAGTTCCATCTTGAACACAATTAGCTCTAACTGAAGATGAGCTTGTCTTTCCTATCTGTTCTGCCTGAAGTCACCGTATGGAGTCTTTTTGGACCAGTGAGAGTCAGCCACCATTCCTTGAACTACTTACCGTGTCTGGAATGGAGTATAATGACTAGACAGACTTGGATTATATTCTCACCTCATTCTTGCCATCCAGGATGGAGCCGTGGGAGTCAGCCTCATCTAGTCCTTATGAACTGGGAGTATGGGTTTAGAAAGAGTTTCTTTAAGGAAAATAGAGATTGCATTACTAGAAAGTGCGTCCAGAGGTGGGAGGAGAGATAAATGATAGGCAGATGAAAATAAACAGTGCCTCTATGTGTTGCTTTTAGTGTTTTAATTTCATTAAGACACTAAACAAAAGCTATTTATTTGTTTCTTTATTTTTACAGAAGCTGTTTATTGACTCTCCTATGTTAGGTAGCAACAAGGTATTTTATAGATAGCATCTGGTTTATAATATAGTGAGCTAGATGGTATATATCTGCATTTTATCTACTGAAGAGTAAAAGCTCATGACAGCTTTTGAATTTGCATACAGTCACTCTCTCATCTGCATTAGAGTGCAGATTTCACGCTCAGCTTGCCCCTCTCTACTCTCTCCTCCTGTTGCCCAGCTGAAGGAAAGAAAAACACATTGAAGATTTCCTGAGAGCGGGAGGCCATGAGCACCCATTAAGGCCCTTTGAGGCCCAGGACTGAAGTGATAATTGCAGCCCTGGGGCCCCAACTATATAAAGACTGTCCTGATATACTTGACTCACCACCTAGGGAGCCTCTCTTACTTTCTTCAGGAGTTAGGGGACCAGGAACTCTAATCCTCTGCACTGTTCTCCTGGGCCATTTCTATGTGTGTGGGAAGAGGTTCATATGAAGATTAAGGTCAACTAATATGGAAAAGAACTCTCAGATGACCAGCCTGGAAGATGTATGATGGGAAGAGACAGGAAGGACTGCTGTTCCCCCTTAACAGCTTTGAGGATCTGCCCATAGGTACAGGCGTCTTGCTGGTTGGAAACACCTCTTGATTCTAGCTCTGAGATGAGAAGTGGGCTCCAAATCATGTGTCAGTGACAGCTGAGTGGTAGGAAGCTGTAGTGTTGGGTGCAGTAGAAGGGGGGTCTGACTTCTAAAGGGCACAGGAGCAGAAAGGACAACACATATGTCAGCTTTAGACATCCAGGGAGCAGCAGTTTCTCAGCCATTGTTTTAAGCCATGTGTGTTTAAGGGTCGTGTCCCTAAAGATGGGTTATTTTATTGCTAAAGTCTACATAGTGAACTGTTTGGATTTCCAAACCATACTTAGCATAAATCAAGAGGGAGAGCTTCATTTTCCTAAGGAAAAAAAGAAATTCCTTGTTACTTTGATAACTTTTGACTTTGGGGGCATGGTGGGAAAATTTTTTAAACGTTTACGTGTGCCAGGCGGTGGTGGCTCACGCCTTTAATCCCAGCACTTGGGAGGCAGAGGCAGGTGGATCTCTGTGAGTTCGAGGCCAGTCTGGTCTACAGAGTGAGTTCCAGGACAGGCATCAAAGCTACAGAGAGAAACCCTGTCTTGATAAAAACCAAAACAAACAAAAAAAGTTTACATGTAGTAAGAAATGTTTCAGGATTATTTCTCTTTATAAAATAAATATAGAGGTACCACTTTATTCTATCTATCTATCTATCTATCTATCTATCTATCTATCTATCTATCCATCTATCAATCTATCTATATCAGTCATTTTGTCACTAATTTATCATTATCATCTTTCCATATATCTATCATTCATCCATCATTCTATCTGTTGATCTAGATTTTTTTTTTCAATGCTGGGAATTGAACCCAGGACCTTGTGCCTTCTAGGAGACCATTTTACTACTTCTGTTAATATATTTTAAGATACGATGCAATTGTAGTTAGAATTCCAAAGAAGTTTGTTTTTAATTCTCCTTTTTCTCCTTTTTCAGATCTCTGAGTGGAGTCATTTCCTGGAAGAGACTATACAGAGAATGTGGTGAAAATTCTGGCCAGTGGAGGAAACATTGGCTTCAACCCTCAGGCTGCCTAGCATTTCTTCTCTGCAGTAGCACCACACCACAGAAGGAAGATGTACGGGAGTGCGAGAACGATCTCTAATCTGGAAGGGAGCCCCTCCAGATCACCGCGTTTGCCAAGGTCTCCTCGTCTGGGCCACCGAAGAACAAGCAGTGGGGGCGGGGGAGGGACGGGCAAGACTCTGTCCATGGAGAACATTCAGTCCCTTAATGCGGCCTACGCCACGTCTGGACCCATGTATTTGAGTGACCACGAAGGGGTGGCATCAACAGCTTACCCAAAGGGTACTATGACTCTGGGCAGGGCCACAAATCGAGCTGTGTATGGAGGCCGGGTCACAGCCATGGGGAGTAGCCCCAACATTGCTTCCGCTGGACTTTCCCATACGGATGTTCTCTCCTACACGGATCAACACGGTGGGCTGAGCGGCTCATCCCATCACCACCACCACCAGGTGCCCTCCATGTTGAGGCAGGTAAGAGACAGCACAATGTTGGATCTCCAGGCCCAGCTCAAAGAACTGCAGAGAGAGAATGACCTCCTAAGGAAGGAGCTTGACATTAAGGACAGTAAACTGGGATCGTCCATGAATAGCATCAAGACTTTCTGGAGTCCCGAGCTCAAGAAGGAGAGAGTCTTGAGGAAAGAGGAGGCAGCTCGGATGTCTGTCCTCAAGGAGCAGATGAGGGTTTCTCACGAAGAAAACCAGGTAGGTTCTGACCTGTCACAGTGTTCCCAGGCTTTGCAGATGGTTCCAGACCTACTGTATGTACTAAGGAAGTTGGGCACCACAGAGTAGGTTACACTTGGATGCCACGGCAGAACCCAGGAAGCACCGTGGCGTACTGATTGGTTTCCTTACTCCAGAACCTTTCCACATAGTGGCAGAATTGGGGAGGATTGATCCTCATTGCCAACTTCTGTACGTGGTTAATTTTGTTTTCTTTTTCAGCAGTTGCAAAGCAGTTCAGATGTTCCTCCCTCAGCATAGAAGAGGAAAATGCTAACCCCTGCACGAGTAAACACTTTACATTAAAAGGCCACTCTTGACTGGTGACTTTTTATTGTTTGTTATTATTTTTGCTGTTGAACCAGCTTTGTTTCTTAGAATGAGTGGTGTTCTCGAAATAGCAAACTCAACAATATGAAACAGGATTGGGAAGAGTGGATTTGATACCATGTAAGGGAAACGCAGTTTCCTGGGTTTCCTTAGCTTGGTCTTCAGCCTTTATCCATTCAGTATTTCCCCACGATGTGTAAGGTGCCTTCTTAGTCTTTGGTCCATCTGCTGTATTATAGCAAAATTAGGGAGATTAGTTTCCCAGAATCTTCCTGAATTTGGCCGTTCCCTTTCTTACAGCCACCTGTTCCTTCTTAAACCATTGTCTCCAGAAGGCATTGTACCCCCTTGACTGAGCCTACAGGACCTTCTGCTGGAAGGCCTGGGCCACTCTCATCTTGTCCGCTTCCTTCCACACTCGAGCTGTCTGCTCCATCCTTGGTCTCCCTGCACATAGCTGAGGTTTCCCTTACCGTGGTCTTCCTCTTCCTTCCCACTGTTATCTTCCCCAATACCCATTCCCTTTCATTCCAGCCAGTGTCCGTTTTTCATCTTCTCGATTGTGTGAGGCCTGTCTTACACAGTATTATTTTTACGAGTGCTTTGGAATCATCTGGATCTATCCAAATCTCAGTTTCTTACTGGAGAGAGGTGGGGGGGTTGCTAAGGGGGAACAGATGGGGCTGTGCCATTTGGCCCATGAACTCCTTGGTAGCATTTCACGCTTAGAAGTCTGAGATAATTCTAACCTGGCTGAACAAATGACTCTGAGAGCTGGTCTTGCAGTCGGCCTAATGTTACACTCCACCTTTTGATGGAGGTCATCTGATGACCCTCCCACCTGATTCTCTGACTTATAGTACTTTAGAGCTAAGCACCTGTGCATACATTTATGACTTCTACAAGGATCTGTTCTTGTTGGCTTTCTGTGTGTTGTAAGCAGTGAGCAGTCCCCTTATCTCTAATTATCTGGCAGAGCCGGTGCTGCTTTTCAGATGTGGAAAATGTGATGGTTTTCCCTTGGAACAGAAAGCTCCCTTCTTTACCCTTAAATCAAATTAACATGCACTACCACTGCTTCTGCTGCCTTCTGATTCGCTGGTTCATGAACTCCCTGTGAACTTGGTACTGTAATATGCATTTCCTCTCTGCTCTATATTGTGTTTCTCCTCTCTGTAGCTTTTTGTTTTTTAAGTAGTTAAAGCAGTTTAGCGATGATGAAAGCGGTGGCAGAAAGCTTGAAGGGTTGGTCTCTGGTCTGTCAGCTCTAAAATGACTTTTCCCTCCGCTTCTGTCATTGAGTTTACGTTTGATCACCAACCCGCATTTATACGCGTGTGTTTATTTGTAAATTACATTATGCCACAGTGTCAATGTGTTCTGTGTTTTCTTTGATATTCACAAAAATATATGGATGAGACAAAGTAAAATAAATAGAATGAAGTAATTTCTTTTTTCTTTTCTTTTTAGTGGCGGCCCCTTTTCTTCCCTCTTAGAAGTATGTTAGGATCCCTTTTAGAGATCTATGCATCCCTCTTGCTCAGGATAGGGTAGGCTTCTCTAGAGTGACAATAGACCTCAAATCTCAGTGGCTTAACACATAACTTACATTCATACTTCTTTCTTCCTTCCTCCCTTCCTTTGTTCTTTCCAGCATCTCACTATGTATCCTTAGCTGCCCTAGAACTCACTCTGTAGACCAGACTGGCTTTGAATTCAGAGATCCACCCACCTCTGACTCCTGAGTTCTGGGATTAAAGGTGTGCACCACCACGCCTGGCCTCTGACATTTATTTCTTATCCCTTAAGGAATGAAGCAAATCATGTGACTCTCCATGGCAGATCTTTCCTGTGTAGTGACACGGGACCCAGGCCTTCTACATCTGGGAGCTTGGCTTTGAGAATTGCTATTCCAGGGCAAGAGGTTCCTGAAGAAGACACACTGACTCCTTGATTCTCCTGACTAGCAGTGACACAGGGAAGTGGGGGGTGTGGTCTTCCGCTCTGAGAGAGAGAAGACAGACATGGAGTTAGTAACTGCATCTGTAGGTTCTTTTAGGGTTGTCCTAAAAGTGGGGCTCGTCAGGCATGGTGGCAAATGCTGATAGCCCTAGCATTTGGGAGGCGGAGGCAGGAAGATCAACAGTTAAAAGTTGTCCTTGGCTATGTAGTGAGTTTGAGACCAGCCTGGGTTACATGTGTCAAAGAAACCAAAATGGACAAACAAATAATTGAAAAATAGTGAACCTAGAGGAAATAAAGTTTGGGGAACAGCCCAGACTTAGGTTGCTGTTGATGTCCCCATTTTATTGCTGCCATATCCAGTGGCCATCTGTTGAGGGCTTACAGTGAACTGTGTGTTATGAGTAGAACATTATGTATATCATCATTCAGCCTCTTGAATCAGTCATCTGAGGCCAGTACTGGAAGTTTTCTTATCTTAAAGATGAATGTAAATGTAGAGAGAATGGAAGACTTGCCCAGATTTTTGCCAAGTTGGAAAGTGGCAGAGCTGGCCTTTAAGGTTTTGGTTTGGCTCTTGACTTGGTGGTTGCTACCTACCAAGGGGAGTGCTGAGCAGAGAGAGTGTTAGTATAGCAGGAAGGTCATGTTTGATGAAAAGAGTGGCAAGCTTTCAAAATACTTCAAGTGTGCATATAAATGTGTAATACAAATCATGGGCATCATAAGAAAGAAAGGCAAGCTGTAACGGAATGGCGAAGAATTTGGATTTTGATTCTTAATTAGGAACTGATTTTCCTAGAAATGAGCTTGATGCTATTTCTAATTTCTACCTGAGTTACCTAGCTTTCTGTCATTATAGCACAAGCTCGACACAATTAACTTACAAAGAGCAAAGGTGTGTTCTAACTCAGGATTTGAGAGGTTTCCGTCCCAGATGGGGTGGAGCTGTTGTTCTGGGCCTCTGATGGGCACAGTGGGTGGCAGTGGTGGAGGAGCACACTGCTCAGCCAGGTCTTACAGTCCCCTTCAAGGGCATGCCTTCAGTGACCCGAGGACCTCTTCTAAGTGCACCATCTTCCAGTGGCAGCATCCTTGGAACAAAACCTTTAACGTTTGGAAGAACACTTGCTTAAACAATATCAGCACCATTCACTATTGCTTCCTTTTAAAGGTAAAAGAAAAGCGTAATAGCTGTTTCTATATGCAAGAAGGGGACATAAAAGTCTTTTTTTTTTCTTTTTTTTTTTTTCCGGAGCTGAGGACCGAACCCAGGGCCTTGCACTTGCTAGGCAAACGCTCTACCACTGAGCTAAATCCCCAGCCCCCATAAAAGTCTTAAGAGACACTTGGTTGTGGTTTCTTAAGCATAACAGCCAGGAGCTACAGCTGCAAATGTCATTCTTCCAGGGATGTTAGATGTTAGAATTTAAAACAGAGCAATGTGAACTGTGTTGCATGAAGAGCAATGGGAGGCAGACTCATTACAGAAGGGAGGGAAGAGGGAAGAAACTTGTGTGCTCTTGTCTATGACATTCATAGCTTTATAAAGTTGCCCCCAACCAGCACAGACATATATCCTCAGGTGCAGTTTATAGAGGGCATTGGTTTTGATGTCCTCCTGGTTCTATCCATGGGAGCTGAGACCATCTCTAATTCTAAGGGAGGCTGTTGAAGTTGCTCCTTATGTTAGAGAAAGTTCAGGAACTCCAGAGCCAATGGGTAGGTGGCCTCAGATTTCTTATGTGCAAAATGTTGATGATCAGCTTCCTGGATGGGATATTCCATCCCTTCTTTACTTCCCATCTCTTCTTTTCAGTGACACAGGAATATAAATGTGTATATAAATACATGAATATAAATACATTTGCTTCTGAGAGTTGCAGTCCCGAAGTTTGGGGTCATATGTGTAATCCAGAGTGCATGTGTGCAAGACTAGCTTAATGTGAGTAATCCAGAATGCATGTGTGTGGGGCTACCTCAGTGTGTGTAATTCAGAGCACATGGGTATAGGCCAGCTTAGTGTGTGTAATCCGGAATGCATATGTGCAGGACTAGGTTAATGTGCATAACCCAGAGTGTATGGGTGTAGGGCTAGATTAATGTGTATAAGCCAAAATCCAGAATGTATGTATGTAAGCCAGAGTGCCTAGATGCAAGGCTTTCTATTTGTGTAAGCCAGAGTGCATGGGTAGAGGGCTTGCTTACTGTGTATAAATCAGAGTTCAGAATGCATAGCTACACAACTTTTTGTTGTCGTTCATGACTTTGTTGTGTGATGTGCTTTTGTAAACTGCTAGAGAGCAGAGCACAGTATTCTGGGAAATCTATTCTTTGAGGTGGCTGAACCCACAGCTCATGTTCTCAATGTCATAGCAGTAGACTGAGGAACGGTGAGTTTAAAATATTGAACATGAGGAACTGGAGAGGTGGTTTTGTGGTTAAGAGCACTGACTGCTGGGTTTGTTTCCCAGCAACCATGTAGTGGTTCACACTGACTTTAACTCCATTTCCAGGGGATCTGACACACTCTTATAGCCTCCATGGGCACCAGGTATTCATATGATGCACATACATACATGTAGGCAAAACACATAAGAAAAAAAATACAATTTTTAATAATGTTGAATGTTTTGCTGTTACTTGAGATTTATTTTTGGTGGCCTGTAGGGCTGTGCTAGATGTTGGGGGGATAATATTATGCTATTATAAGGAGGTCAAGTGACTCAATTTCTCAAAAAAATATAGGTTTTTCTATTCTCTTTC
>CABHPQ010145233.1:5745-23423 GCA_902168405.1 Peromyscus aztecus
TTTATTATGCTGTTCAACTTAATTTCATTCAATCCACTGAATTTGAGGAGTGGCTGTTTTATATGAATTCTGTCTGGTATCCAGTGTCCAGTATTTTCCCTTCTTTCTTAAAAACAGTATCAGTTTCCTATCTTTCCTTGTCGCCAGGCAGTCATGTTATGGATGGCACTTCCGGGGAAGTCCTTTCCCCTTCTGCCTGGCTACCCAGATAAGATATTTGGAGCTCCAGCAGCCATCTTGGCTTATGGAAGATCCTTGTGAACAGAAGTGTTAGGATGATACAAATGGAAGGCAGAAGGTGCCTAGGCCCCTGGTGACATGCTAGGAGACTAACTTGTGTTCCCTGATGCCACCCTGTGAAATAAACACAATTTGATCTTATTTCAGCTGTTATTTTCTTCTGGAGTCTGAGTGCACCTTCTAACTACTGAAGCAGGAAAGCCGAACAAAACCCGTGAGTGGGTCTCTAGGGACGGCAAACACAGCTCACTAGTGTGGGTCAGAATATGATTTGATCTAATGGAAGCATAATCTGAGTGGGGAACATTCCAGAAAAAGCTAAAGTTAATCTTAAGGAAGTGTTCAGGTAGAGACAGGAAGGGGAAGAGGAAAGCCTGCTAGGAAAAACCTGGATACCAGGAAGTTAAGCATTAGCAGCTGAGGACCTGCAGTGGTGAATAGCACCGGTGTACAGAGACGACCCTCTTGGGGTTTTCAGCAAGTACCAGCCCCTACCAGGCATGGACTTGGCTCTGTGGGTCCTGATCTGGAACACACTGCAAGTTAGCATGGCTCATTTGGTATACTGTCTGTCAGCATCCTCAAGTCCCTCTCTCTAAACATATCACTTAAGTGGTGATCTTTTAAGCTGTAGAAAGCATTGTTTTCCTTTATGAGTTTGGCCATAACTGAGTAGAGATGGCTGTTTATCGGATTCAGTTTCCTAGGTTAAAAAGCTTTCTTTGGTCCAGGTAGGAGGAGAAGTGGGAAGGAGGGGAAACCTTCTGTCTGTGGAACTCTTCTGGGTTACAGTCTAGGAGGAGACACTCACCGTTGGTCCCTTAGGTCAGTGGTTCTCAACCTTTCTGATGCTGGGACCCTTTAACACAGTTCCTCATGTCGTGGTGACCCCCAACCATAAAATTATTTCATTGCTACTTCATCACCGCAATTTCGTTCTTGTTACAAATGACAATATAAATGACTGATCGGCAGGATATCTGATATGTGACCCCCGTGAAAGGTCATTCAACCCCTAAAGGGGTCAGGACCCAGAGGCTGAGAATTGATGCATTATAGGGACCATGCTGGAAGCAGCTCTTAATGCAGGTGGTAGAAAGGCAGGAAGCAGAAGGATGAGCTGAGAGAAGAGGCCCCACCCCCGAGGCTGATGAAACCCATTTCCAAGCTGACCGCAGGCCCTGGCTCCTTCCAAGCTGAGACTCATCAGTGTCCTATGTGGTCATCCAGCCCCGTTCCCCCAGTGTGGTGACACTAGCTCTTGCGTTTCAGATGCCACAGCTGCAAAGTGGACAAAAGCAGCCCAGGACTTCTAGTCCCTGCCTTGAGTGGCTCTTGCAGAAGGTGTGCTGCTGTGGGATGTTCTGTATGGCAAATGTGTTGCTAATAAAACACTGATTGGCAGTGGCTAGGCAGGAAGTATAGGCGGGGCTAACAGAGAGAATTAAAAGAACAGGAAGGCAGAGGGAGTCACTGCCTGCCAGCCACCGCCAGGACAAGCAGCATGTAAAGATGCCGGTAAGCCACGAGCCATGTGGCAAGGTATAGATTTATAGAAATGGGTTAATTTAAGATATAAGGACAGTTAGCAAGAAGCCTGCCACGGCCATACAGTTTGTAAGCAATATAAGTCTCTGTGTTTACTTGGTTGGGTCTGAGCGGCTGTGGGACTGGCAGGTGAAAGAGATTTACCCTGACCGTGGGCCAGGCAGGAAAACTCTAGCTACAGTGTGCCCTCAAAGTGTGGGTCTCTGTGTGAGACAGGAACAGGCGTCAGCTGGATAGCACCACTCAAACATGGGGACTGCTACGGGGCAGGTGGCGTTGAACACTGGTTCTGATGGTAGACTGGCAAGAAAAACATCTGTCCGGTGACAGGTGGGCCTCTGTATGACGGGAAATGTAGTTTTACCCCTTGGACAGGGTAATGGTTTTGGAAATGTGGCTGCCTGCACAGACTGCTTGGATCAGAAGTAACTCCTGGACTGCTGAGTTCTGTTACATGCACAGCACTGGTTGTCCAGCTAGGAGATCCTGAACACAAGTATTTATGAAATGGGCACGGGTCTGTCTTAATGAATGGATGGATAAATGAGTAAATGATTGTGTGGGAGTGTGTTTCCATGTGTGCCTGTGCATGTGTGTGTGTGTACATGTGCACATGTATACATGTGGACTAGAGGTCAACCCCAGGAGTCATTACTCCCAAATTGTCCATCTTAGTTTCTGAGACAAGGTCTCTCTATGGCCCAGAGCTCTCTAGTTAGCTAGGCTAGTTGGCCACTGAGCCCCAGAGACCTGTCTGTATCTGCCTCCACAGCACTGGGGTTGCAAGCAGGCACTACACAATCAGCTTGGTATATAGGTGCTGGCCATCAAACTCAGGTCCTAATGCTTGCGTGACGGGCACTTTAGTGATGGGAGTATTTCCTCATCTACAACTCTGTGTTCTTAAAGGAACTCTGCAGGTGACCCCCATACTCACAAAGGTTCCTGAGAGACCACTTCTAAAGGGGCAGTGAGAGTTGTACGAGACGCTATGAATGGAGTGTCGGGGTTCATGACCAATAAATGGGAGAAATGATTTTTGTCTCCTGAAGACGCAGTGATGTAGACGTTAATTTACTCTGAAAAGTTGGGCAAGTGCATGTAAGGTGAAAGAGAGGGTCATCTTTGCTCTATTTAGACCTCAGTGGAGGCTAGAGAGAAGCCACCCTGGACACAGCGGGCTTCAGCTCCAGGGGAAGGTTGAGGTCCATTGCGGTGTGTCTTGTGTAGTTAGTGACAAAGTGACCTGAGGACAGATGAAGGAGACGGTCCCTTTGCCAGCAGCAAAATCCCTCAAGACTGCCAGGCTGCAGGAAGGAAGGTGAGTTTTCACGCGAGGATGGAACCTTGTTAATGAAGACGTGAAGGTGTGGCTGGAGGCAGGCATGGCGCCGGGAGCGCCGCTGAAAATTATCGACAGCTTTATTGCTTATTCCTGTAGTGGTTAGGAAATGAAATGCCTCAATCCCACCAAGTAATTGCATTAAGGAGCTACAGGGGACATTCAGCTGCTTTTCTGGAAAAGACAAGCAGTCAACTGTACTCCAACCAGGTTAACTGTCAGGAGGAGTTTGGCTCAAATTTTTCTTAGTTCAGCTAGCATACTTCCTCCCTCCTGCAGAGGTAAGCAGAAGTCTAAATAAATAAATAAATAAGGGGGACCAGCCGTCAGAATAAAACAGCATGTTTGTGACATGGGGCTCATGCTTCCAGGACAAAAGCAGCAAAATTCACATTTTTTTTTTTTTTTGAGGAGGGAGGTTAGAGGGTGGGATGTGGGTTGGAGCAGTGTTAAGCCCTAAAATAAGCCACGGTCATGGGGATGAGCAAGCTTGTCCAAGGCCCAGGCAGGCAGCTGTGTGCTCCTCTTTCCTCTGCAGGAAGAGGAGGTCAAGTACTTCATTCCAAGCTGAGCAGATGGGCAGTCACAGTCAGGATGGTGACAATTAGCAGGAGTTTTTAAAAAAAAAAAAACTATGGAGATTCTCATTTGAAGGATTAGCAGGAGGAAAGTATGGCCCCAAAGGCTGGGGATAAAAGTAACAGAAAAACTACCAGTTGGTGTTAGAATTGTTCTTGGACTGTCTCAAGTGTTGAGGGTCTTTCCAGAGCCTCCTTTAAATCTGCAGGTGCAGAAAGACACAGCCACAGAGCGGGCAGCTACTGCGCCATCCCTGTCTACATAGTGTTAAATTTGTGTCCAGTCTTTTTGGCCATCAGATTTCACAGCAAGTGTTGTGGAGACGTTGTGACATCTCAGTCACAATGTTGTGAGTCTTTTCCTCTTGGGTGAAGACAATTGACCTCTTCCCTCACGGACTGTGGACCCTGAGCCCAGCGGGTTTCAGTTGCTGGAAGTTAGTCCTTGCTCTCCTCCACCTCCCCTCCCCTAGTCTCATACACACAGTGCTATGCAGGGTATATTACGGCACCCTATATCTCAGTCCTCAAAGTTTACAAAATGACTTCCACTTGGGAAGGAATCTTGCTCTTTTCCCTTCAGCCTTGAATTTGCCCACCAGGCTTGCTGTGAAGAATGAAGTTAAAAATAAACTATTTCCATGTGGCTGGACCCTGGGATCCAGAGCACAGACTGTACTGCCCGGACACTCATCATATTGTTCTTGTTGGAAGGCTGGTACTTTAGGAAAGGAGTTAACTGGATCCCAGGGAAAGGTGACAGGAGACAGAGCTGCCTCCCAGCCTCTGAGCTTGCTGTCACGATGCCTGTCCTGACCTGTGGCCTGAGTTGTCTCACCTCAGTCCCTCACGGTGTGCAGATGGGGAGTGACGCGCTGACTTAGCCAGGGCAGGTGTTACGAGTGTTTGGTAATGTTCCCCAACTGCTTTGAAGATGAAAAGCATTATGGGGCACTAAGTACAATAATTATCAGTATAAAACCTCACACAACCCCTTGGAAAACTCAGGACAAACAGGCAGGAAATATAAATGCTTGTGACAGGAGGCCAGGAGCCAAGGTGGCTTGTGAAATGTGAGGACACAGTGTTGTCACTGGGGAGAGCCCAAGAGTTCATGAGACTTTGGAAAGTAAAGGTGTCCTTGAGCTGAAGGAAGGAAACTGTGGAGGAGGAGGAGGCTTCTTTGGAGACCTGTTCTTTTCTTTCTTTTTTTTCTTTTTTGGTTTTTCAAGACAGGGTTTCTCTGTGTATCCCTGGCTGACCTGGAACTCACTTTATAGACCAGGCTGCCCTCAAACTCAGAGATCTGCCTGCCTCTGCCTCCTGACTGCTGGGATTAAAGGTGTGCGCCACCACTGCCCTGCAAGACCTACATTCTTAAATACCAACAGGACTCTGGGTAGTGAGTTCTTGAGGGATTCTAAGAGGAATACAATCAGAGCATATGCCCCATGGTGCGATGGAAGGAAAGCCCCATTCAGTTTATCTTGGGCTCCTCCATCACTTTCCCCCACCTCTATCATAGCAACAGTAATAGTGTACTAATTGGAGATCTTTGGACCACTCATATGTTCTTGACACCCCCTTCTGGTCACAGATATTGACACCTTGCACAGGTCCTAGAAGGAGGCTTACCTCCTAGCCATTTGATGGTGTTTACAAACCCAAGCTCTCTTATCCTGGCAATCTCTAACCTTTTCTGGGTTTCCTGAGGTCATTGGCTCATGAAGAGTATGTGACTGATTTTATGGCCTCATTCTGAAGAGCTGGGCAAGGTGTCCAGGTCAATATTAAAACTTTTGCCATTCATGGCATCAGTGGGCATTGCAAGGGTTAAGTCTCCAACTCTTTCCAAAGGATGGTGGTAAATTAAAAGCCCCCCCCCCCATTCAAATATATGTTTTACCAAAGAAGGCTCTAAAGACACAATGTCTTTCTGAACTAGGTCTAAATGGCTCTGTTAGGGACAAAGGAAAGAGTATTAAGTCCTGCGTGGAAGACACTGCCAGCCATATGGCCTGGGCAAAGCACTTGACATGGCTGTGACAAGGTTTCCTGTTCCTCCAAGGGGAGCTCACGGTGGAGTGTGAGGACTATGTAAGCCAGTGGTTGTCAAGCACTTCAAACAGTGCCAGGCACATAACACAGAGCTGCATAGGCAAACACAGAATAAACTACGGGTTCCTTAGCAAGCTAGAGGAAAGGATAAAGGAAGCTGAAGTCCAGCCCCTGAGCCAGCCACAAATGCATCAAAGCTAATACCAAAAGAGAGAAGACGAAGACTTCAATGTGCTAAAGAAGGCAGATGTTTCAAAAAAGTTCTCAAGGGGTGGAAGTGCCAGGCCGGAGATGAGCTATGGTGGAGATGAGCTATGGTAGAAATGAGCTATGGTGGAGATGATGAGCTATGGTGGAGATGATGAGCTATGGTGGAGATGGGCTATGGTGGAGATGATGAGCTATGGTGGAGATGAATTATGGTGGAGATAACTTCTTAGGAACCTGAGAGTCAATCTTGATAGTCAACTTGGTAGGGTCTGGAATCATGGAGGACAGATGCTAGTTGGGGTCCACTAAGGTGGGATGAGCCACACTTTATGTGGGTGACACCACTCCATGGGCTGGGGCTTTGGCCTGAATGAGAAGACCAAAGCCAGCTGAGTGCCAGCATCCCTCTCTCTCTGCCCTCTGACTGCTGACACACTGTCACCCGCTGCCTCTAGCTCCTGCTGACATGGTGTCCCGGCCGTGATGGACTGTACCCTCAAACCGTACCCCCAAATCAATTATACCATTTCCCCCTGAAATCGCTTCTGCTCTAGCATTTGCTCACAACAAGAGGAAAAGGAACTTACGAACAGTCTGAGGGAGGAAGCTGAGCCTGGAGCTACACGCGGAAGCAGGAGTACCAAGAACTTGACCAGCATTCCAGGACAGATCCTAGGTGACAGGGCTAGGAGCCTATCAATCCTGAGCCAGAGCAGCAGCGACCACAGAGGGAAGGTCATGTAAGTGGCAGCTAATGTCAAGCACAGAAAGGGTCACCTGGAACCTGGGCACTGGAGAACAGAGAGGTGAGGGAGAGCCAGGGGAGTGTAGAGCTGGCTAAGAGAGGAGAGGTCCAGTAGGAAACTGGGCCATGGATGCCAACATTTACAAGGAGGTGAGCACAGGATATAGAGCAAGAATGACCTGGAAATGGTCCCAAAGCCCATACAGAGACCCAGGAGAGAAGGACTCAGCAGCACAGATGGGGTGTCCAGTAACAGCTTCAGGAGCATGGGTCACCAGAAAAGGCTCAGGACAAACTCTGGATATCTCAAGGAGCAGAGCTTTCTGTGTGTGGCAGAGACAAAGTCATGTGTGAAGTAAATCCACTTCCTGCCACTCTGACAGGAAGTGACAGGACCCTTTAACAATCAGAAGCCGAGGTGTGACTGAACCTGGCCACTGATATGGGCAGAAATGGGGGGCATCATTCCTACCTGGTCCTCAAGCCTTCCTTGTACTTTCTCTCTTGCCAGCTGGGTGCAGACCAGCACAGAGAACTTTGAACATGGCAGAGCACCAGGCTAGATGAAACCTGGGTCTCTGACATGATCAGGAAGAGCTGGGGGACTGCGCTGCAATAAACCACTTGGATGTGTGAATTTCTTTAGTAAATCAATTCATGTTACTGAAGTAGTTGGAGTGTAGCTGTGAACAGGTGAACAGGGCTAATCTAAGGTTAAGAGCAACGACATCTTGAGATCTTCCTGATCTTGCATAGCAACGGAAACCCTCCCACATTTGGTCACTACCCAGCAAGATGATTGGGTTTTTTCTAAGAATGTATTTCTTGGTCAACTATGTTGTTAGAGTTACTTATGGGGATGTTTATGATAAGACTAGATGATTTAGCATTTAATGTGTTTGTAAACACCATGGAAAGTGCAGGAGAGAACACCAAATGAACTGGGGTCTCCTCAAGGTCTTGGGGTTGAGGTATGTGACAGTGAAAGGTGAAGGGACTTGACCTGTAAAGGAGTCCTCCTATTCAGGAAATATTTCATCAACTAACTCCCTCATGGCCTTAGTTTGAAGATAAAATACCATACAGCATAGGAAGTCGTAAGTAGCATGGTTACTTGTGACCTGATTTTGACAAAGCATAACACTTTGTATTTGCATGTATACATGTGCTCATGTGTGTGGGCTTGGTGTGAGGCCACAGGTCCACATTAAGTGTCTTCCTCAGTCACTCGCCACCTTATATTTTGAGGTAGGATCTCCCAGTGAACATGAAACTTGCTGGCAGTCAAGCCCCAGGAATTGTCCTTTCCTTGGACCCCAGCACTGGAGTTACAGACACACTCTGATGAGTCTGCATTTCATAAATGTGGGTTCTGGGGTATTGAACTCAGGCTCTCATGCTTGGGCAGTAGGCACTTGGTTGCTAGACCCCAGGAAGCTTTTTGAACCAAGAGTATTCATAGTTTTCCCAAATGTCTTGGTTCAGCACTTGAGAGCATGATAAATTACGATGCATGCTTGATCTGGTTAAGTCTCCACAGAAGACTTTTGAAACCTAATGAGAGTCACTCAAGGAACTTGAGTCCCTGGGAACTTGTGAGGACCCTACGACTCTCACTTAACTACCACATTAACAGGACAGAGACAAGACAATCAGGGACCGCTCCAAAGAGTATCACGTCTGACCATGGCTCAGTCTGAGTGAGGAGTAAGTGAGTCTTCTGTGAGAGGTGGGGGCGGGGGGAGGCATATCTCTCTGGTCTTCAGGATGAACTCCTTTCTTGGTGAATTATGTTTCTGAGCCACCACACTGCTCTCCATCTGGATCTTCCAAATTTCAAAGCTCTTTTCCATTTTAATGGAGGTGCTATTTGTGTTTCTAAATTTATAGATTTTTGAATGTCTCAGAAGTTCACTGCACTTTGGTGTCTGCTTCCACTAAACATTTCTTAAATGCAGAGATCGCGTTTAGCCAAAGGCAAGAAGGGACCAAGCTCCCTTCGCAACTTAAGAGTTTGCTGAGGACTCAAATGGGACTGTCTGATTGGTCAAAACAAAACGGTTGTCTCTACAGTTTGTTCTGGCATGAACTTTCCCCTTCCGATGGGATCTGAAAGCCCGCGCCATCAGACACTTGGTGAGGAAATGACCTGCAGAAATCTGGAATCACGAGGTAGTTGTCCTCCTGCCTTCTTCAAAATCTTGGGGCCTCTTGATAGTTGATGCTATTGTTGTGTGGATGTCTCCCTCTTTACCATTCCCTACCACATTTTGAAGCCCCTCTCGGGTCTAAAAGGGTAAGCCAGAAGGTCTTGGCTGTGTGGTCCGGTTATGGGCTGTGCAGTTCCATACTTCCTCAGGCACAAACCTAAATTCTCAGTGCACTATTTTGTAAAAAGTGAGTGAGATAGCCAACGTGATATTCCTTGGGAAGCACATGTGTAACTTGGTCTAAAGATGTCATCTTCCTGCCTCACCAGGGTCAGTCTCCTAAGAATCTTAAAAGTACAGCTATGGGGATAAAATGTGGATGTAGATTCTTGCACATTGCCAGTCAAAATGCAAGCCAGCCCTACTGTCCCGTAAGAGAGCAGACGGGGAGAGCCTCTGACAGTCGTGGTCAGCAGCACTTGGCTCTTGGTGTGGTTTAAATACTCTGAGAACATTCTAATGTGCAGTCAAGGAGTAGATCCCCAGTTCTGGAGCCCTTAGGATACTGGCTTCTGAGGCTATCTTCCTGTGTCCAGGCCTGTGACCTTGTGTCTGGGTCTCTGTAACATAGAAGGAATGCCCAACAAATATCTTGCATATGCAGGAGCCTACTGCTCAGTTCCCAAAAGCTGGTTCTGGCTTTCCAAGGCTCCAAGACACTTTTTTTTATGATTATGGTCAACTGGTAAGAGTGAGAAGTTTTTGCTAACCACTGAGGACTTAAGAACAAACATACCAACTCAACTGAGTGGTCCCATGGGTGATTCCTAAACTAACACACTTGAAGCTGTCTTTCTCAGAAAGTTACAAGGATAGACGGTGTAACAAGGTCCCATGCTGTATGGTTTAGAAGGCACTGAAGTCTTGTTAGGATGGAAGACACCTTCCAGACCCATATGTCCCCAGGACAGGAGTTAAAGACCTAGAAGAGGATGTGAGGTCCAGGGGTGGAGTGTGCGTGTGTCACTGGCTGACCTCGGGGGTGGTGATCTCTCACAGAAGACACAAAGTGGGGACAAATGGCCAGTGGGAGGGAAACTGCATTCTGATTTGTTATCTAGCCTGAAGGAGCCAGCTTTGGGGCCAGGTATAGCTGGCCTTTCTCTGAGCTGCCCTCATTTGTGCTTTGACTGCAAACCTGTTGGGTCTCTGCTGGCCTCTCTGAGAGAACAGCACCTGGCAGAATGGCCCATACCTTCTGGGGTCTCAGCACACACAGACATATACTTACATGCATGCACATGTATGCTCATACCCACAGGACATGTACACATTCACGCAGGCAGTGTTCCTGAATTTGTGGATGCACACACATGTATGGAGATATAGGCAGGAGTATGTAGGTGCTCACAGATGTACATATATACTTGCAAGTGAATGTAACACTCTCTCTTGCTCATTCTATCTCTCTCCCTTACACACACACACACACACACACACACACACACACACACACATCCCTTTACATGACTTCTTGCATGTGTATATACAGATATGCATACACATGCCTCTTGTCTCATATGTATGCCTTCCTCTTGCCCACACATGTACTTAAAATCTCTTCTTGCACATAAACACACATATGACAAGGCCAGCATTCCACACTTCATTTACACACTTCCAGAAAGCAGGAACAGACGAGGCAGGAACTAAGTATCAAAGTCATCTGGAGTGTTTTTATGCTGTCCTGAGGATCCTCTGGACCTGGACTAGTGCCCTTGTCTGCCCCACAGGGCCTGATACTTCATCGTTACACAGATACATCTCCCAGGGAAAGAAAGTATTAACTCAGTTGACGGAATGAACTTCGCCACAGAAGAAAAGGTGAGAAAAAAAGAATAAAGGGGAAAAGACTCTTCTACTCCTATCTGTGAGAAAAAGAAACTTAAACAATTTTTAAAGGATGCATGGTGTGTCCTGAATATTTGTATAAAGAACTGCATGATCTTGTTTACTTCAGGCGGAGCTCCCGTTTCCTTCCTAAGACTCCTGGTGGTCACACTCACCAGCTACAGAGCTCACCAGATGAAAATCAGAAATACAGAGAGTGAACACAACACACACACACACACACACACACACACACACACACACACAAGTATTGGCAGAACAGAGGAATTCTGTGTGGGGCTCTGTGCATCAGGGATATTTCTAGATCAGTAATCTACCTCCTTGGTTTTCATCCCCCTTAACCTGGTTCCACAGTTTCAGGGGGAAAACCTAAGGAGGGCTGTGTTGGGAGGGGATGGGGTTTGCACACCATGGTGGACATCTGGGAAAAGTTGTCCTGATAGCACCCAGCCTTATTCCTGCCCAGAATAGGGATGGCTAGGGACTAGCCACATCCCATGTGGGCCACCAGGAAGCTGCCCCTACAGTGCTACCCTGATGCCCTCGGCAGAACATGTCCTGCCAGCATGCTCTCCTTCTTTGATTTCATCTGCACACTTGTGCAAATGGCAGAGCCCTGTCTAATTAGTAAGAAAGCTAAGGCTTAGAGGCACATTTGCCCGAGTTCACCACAGCTAAGAGTGGAAGAGCCAGAGCTTGACTTATATCACATACGTCCAAATCTAGTTCATTAGCTACGGTGGCAGGAAAAGAAAAATAATAGCTGAAGACAGTAGATAATAATAAGCGGCGATGGGTGTTTTAACAAGTGTCCTGTACCACTGTAAGTAGATTTCATGCATCGGTTTACCTAATTCTTACAGTCTTATGAGATGGGTGCTTTTATTACCCCCAGTGAGCAATTGTGGAAATCAAGCCCCACAGTTAAATGGTTTGCCAGAAGCCACATAGTCGGGGAAGGGAGAAGAACATTGGTCTAACTACTGTCCAGCTGTCCAGAGCCTGACCTCTCAGCCTCTCCCAATGGAGAGACACATGAGCACCACCCCCATTATGGACATCCATGTAAGGCTTAACCCCAGCCATTACCACATTAAGGACAAGTATTCAGACAAGTGCCCCATGTGTTCTGTAACTGGAGAGACATCTTATGGACAGAGTTAAAACAAATTCCTGGACATAGAAAAGTAAGCAGTGTTTTGTTTTGCCAGACGGACACACATGCCGATAGAGCGTGCACACTGACAGGCAGCCGGCCCTCTCTTAAGTGTCAGCATCGGTCTAATGGCTGAAGTTGGTTCCAAGTCCCCAGAAACAGAACCTTTTCTAGGCATACCCAAGGTGCCCAGGGCCATTCCTGCTGTTCTAAAGATGAAGAGGGTCTTCTAGCCCTACAACGGTGAAGAGCGACAGCTTAGATAGCATGATGAGGTATGGTGATTTTAATGGCTGGGTGAACCATGGATGTGGTCCTGGGGGACTCTGAGATGCCCTCTCAGGCTCCTCTGCCTTGGCTCTAAGGAGTGTAAGCAGAAGACAGACAGACCTATGCTGCACTCTGAGAGGACAGTGACCACCTGTTCCTAAGGCAGTTTCCATCGCTGTGATCACATAGTCATCCCTTTTAGAGGGACATCTTTTTTTGGTGACAGATGAAAACTTGTTCTGGGCCACTTGCATGCAGGTGCTGAGGGGAACTTACTGTAAAAGCAGCAGATGTTTCCCTGCCCCCACTCTTCCTTGCTCCAGAACAGGGCATCCGTGCTAAACAAGGACAGACATTTGGGGCTGCTGCGGTTCCTTCCAGCCTCATACCCTGTGTCCAGCTTGCCGCAACCTGCTTGGGCTTCAGTGTGCTCTCGGGACACGAAAAGGTTGCTGCGGCTCTAGGACAACATCAGTTTACCCTCCTAGGACCAGATAAGCGGTTGGTTCTGTGCTCTCTGCAGGTCCCATGGAGACTTAACTGCTTTGGCCTCAGGATCCCTTCAAATCAATACCTCTCAATATAGGGTACATCAGACCTGCGAAGCAGCATGGGGTAAACTGAAAGGTATGCTGGGAAATTTCAGAAATGAAGGTTGTGCTTGACAAGGTTCTTTGATGTAGGTTCTACTGAGGCCAAATGCGGACAGGACTCTCTAAAACTCAGTGACTTGGGAAGGCATTGGTGTGGAGACTGACTGGTTGTGTTTGCTGTTGTTCCTAAGACCCAACATCTGTCTTCACAGAGGCAGCTTCCTTCCTCTACCTTATTGGCTCAAGTGGCTTCTTCATTGCCATTTCAAGAACATTCTTTTATCCCGAGTCCAGGTGACAATATTGATAATGGAGTGCACATGAGGAGTGGTTTAGTGTACCTTGTTCCTAGTCACTCCCTTCTCAAGTACCAGAGGCTTCTGGAACATTCTAGCGCTGCTGTAGGAGAGTCAGTGAAGCATCTGTCCCAGTGAGCAAGTGGCCCAGCCGTGTAGAAAACCTAGTGACTCCGTGGGGTGATTTGAATAGGTGATGCCCACAGAGAGTCTTCTGAGACACAGAAGGGTGAGGGCTGAATGCCTGGAGTTTTCAGAAGCCATGTTTGAGCTTACACAAGATTACAGCCGTTCAGCCATCACACAGGCAACTCTGAACCAGGTCTTGGAGTGATGAAATCAAGAGTTCTGTGTCCCTGTTTAGAAACTGTTGAGCAGGGAGCCCTGAGTCAGGCTTTCCCTATCCCAGGCCCTTCAGTAAGAGGAGGGAGTGCGATTCTCGTTTATCGCTGGAGCCCTTTGAAGTACAACCTCTCTTGGCTTAATGGCCCGAGCCAGAGAGAGGAAGATGGATTCCTTCGACAGTAAACAAACCCAAGTCTGAAAAGGCAACGATACCATTTCTAAACAAGTAAACATGCCTCCATCTTGGCCTTCGCTCACTTGAGGCCATCCCCTGGCATTCCTGTTAATGGGACAAACACTCTTCACTGGAAAGGGAAATGAACAGGAGAGGCCGCTGACGGGTTTCCAGCCTCTCTTCTACTTAGTATACTTGCAGAGCGTTTCATCAAGAGATAAAAGTGTGTGTGTGTGTGTGTGTGTGTGTGTGTGTGTGTGTGTGTGAGAGAGAGAGAGAGAGAGAGAGAGAGAGAGAGAGAGAAAGAGAAAGAGGATGAAAAGGGAGCAGTGGGGAGAGAGAGGGGGGAAGAAAAGGTAAGGAAAGGAAAAAGACTTCGCTGCACGGTTTCTTCTCCTGCCTGACCCAATTATCAGATTTTGCATTTAAGTTTGAGACAGAAGATCAAACAGCAAGAGGCACTTTGTACTTCTGCCAGGAGACCATATGATATCTCTCAGCGACTCTCCTGCATGCCAGGAATACGGAACCATGCCTCTCAGCTGGGCCTGCATATGGTGTGATGTGTTTAAAAAAAAAAAAGAAGAAGAAGAAAAGGAAGAAAGAAGAGAAAAAGAGCAAAATTCGTAAGGGACTGTGCTCATGGAGCGGGGCCAGGATTTTTAGTACTTTATCAGTTACAGAAGAAAAGGCAAAAAGGCACAATCTAATTATAACTCTCCACAAACAAATCGCAAGCCCATGAGGACTGAGGGAAGGGCTAGGGTCTGTGTCACGCTTACTTTGCAAAATTGGTCATGTCGAGGGCGGTTTTTATGCTATACAGAGCGTGTTACAAGGTATGGATCGGATCTGTTCTGGCAACGTCTATGCTCATTCTTCCATGAACGGGAAGGGCCGCACGCTGAAGCTGGATTTCTCCCTCTGGGCTTTACAGCTCGTCTCCGGAGAGGATTGCTGTAAGAGCACACTACGCTCTGGAGTGGCGTGTGTGAGCGATGGGACGGAATGGGACTTTTTCGTCTTCATAAAGACTTTACAGCTGAATGAATGGAAGGGATGCCTTGAGAAAGTCACTTCCCAGAGCTGGGGAGTCAGGGAATTTTGTCAGTGTGCGGGATGTGATGAAGGAGCCCTCCCTGCAAGGACAAGGGCCGGAAACACAGTGGTACTTTTTCATGAACAACAGCAGAATTAGCTTTGGCCCAAAGCGCTTATCTTTCCCGATACACCCAATCCCTTTGAGGTTTATAAAAGTCAAACCCCCCTTTTGGAGAACACAGATGTGGCCAAGCCTGCTTTGTCTTGACACTGAATGGCTGGGTGGACCTCAGCACTCCTCTCCTCCAAGGCCCAGGTTCACCTGGAGGAGGCTCTCTTCTTCCTCTGCATTTGTCTGTCAGTCATCCGCTCTGCCAGGCATCCCATGACTGTCAAGGCATGGACCCTGTTCTTCATGTCTGTGAGCTCATATAGTCCTCCCACTAAGGGAAGAACCCATTTCCCTGACTATTATGGACCCATAGCCTTCGTATAAAATAACCTGAGGGCCTGTGACAAGATGTGGACAGTTGGCTAATCTGAGTGGAGATGGTCTTCACATCATTACTGTAAATAATTCCAAACTGTAGAGAGAAAACTAGAGATGGAAAAACTTAGATATCTTGGGTCTCAGTACCAGATCAGCCACAGACTGGCTTTTTCTAAAGTGAGATGTGTGTGTGTGTGTGTGTGTGTGTGTGTGTGTGTGTGTGTGAGAGAGAGAGAGAGAGAGAGAGCGTGTGCATCATATACATATACATGCACATCATTTATATTTTTACACATGTATTTATGTGCCTATTCAATCACTGAAATCTTATAAAGTTATACAAATATTAAGTACTTGTCACAATTGTATACATGAGGCTCAGAGAGATTAAATAATACATCAAAATAAAGGTCTTGGGCTGGTGAGATGGCCTAGTGGCTAAGGCACTTGCCATCAAGCATGATGACCTGTGTGTGACCCCTGAGCCCCACACGGAGAGAGAAACAACTTCTGCAAGTTGTCCTCTGACCTCCACCTGCACACCATGGCACGTGTGCCCCTGCCCCAAACACGTAAATAAAGAAATGTAATAAAAAGTTGAAAAAATAAAAGCACATGCTTGTGTGCCCTGTGCTGAACTAGCCCACAGTTGGAATGGGCTTATTAACATAGTGTTGAGTTCCACAGAGCTGTGAAGAAAGGCAACATTGGCTCTGCTCTTCATAGCAAAGGAGATTTTAGTAGGACACGTGGAAGCTGCCAATCAAAACCCAGACCTTGAAAGAGGCAGCACGGAACTTGCCATTCCTTAACTTCCCTTAATTGACTTCTAGATAACAGATGATCAAGATGATGAATGTAGGCCACACCTCCTCCAACAAGGCCACACCTCCTAATGTCCACTGCATTCATCATCATCTTGACCATTTTTAAGGCACTTTAAAATTTTTATTAATTGTCTACCTATCATTTATCCATCCATCATCCACCCCACCCTTAGTCCACCCACTTCCCAGCCGTCCTTCCATCAGCCTTGTGTGTACCGTATGTCTTGTGCTCAAACAAAGCTTTTTGTTGAAGGGAACATGAATGCCTTCTCTTTGCTGAGTGGAGGGAGAAGCTGTGTGCATAACTCTCTCAGAAGTTAGAGATTAGTCAGCAAAAGAGCAGGAGACAGGAAGATAAGAGCCAGGGAGGGAGGCATACCTCTTACCGGAGGCCCATGATTGCAACAACCAAACCTCAAGTACCACGTATTTTACAGAACAAGCATAAGGACATGTTGTGTGGTTCACCAGCACTTTATGAAGGGTTTCTGTGGCTGCCCAGATGAGGCAGTCACTGAGCTATAGTCTCCTTTGAAACAACCACTTCTGGGACATCATTAATGACCCTTCCCATGCTTGTAACTGATCACTTACAGGCCGTAATCTCCTAACTACTGCTTAGAATACCTGAACTCATTAGCAGTCCACCACTGAGTGACATGTGACACTTTTACGTCCCACTGCTTGGCGGGTTCTTTGCTTCCTTTCCTTTAACCTTTCCTAGGTGAGTTCATTTTCACTAGAAAAACTGGAAATTTCACTGTTCACTGCTTAGACTTTCAGATATTTATAACACACTGAATCAGAGAGACCAATGTTGATCCCATGGGGCCTGGAATTCGTGTGTGTGTGTGTGTGTGTGTGTGTGTGTGTGTGTGTGTGTGTGTGTAGAAGTCTATTTGGTTTTGGACTCCACATCAATATTCTAGAACAACCATCTTCCAATTCCATCATAGTTGAATAAATAGACATTCTGACTAGGCTCTGTGCCAAGAGGCCTCAGGGATCGATTCTATTCACTGACCCCGTTTGACCCTCTTTATTCTCTACATACAGACAGTTGTCACATGCACCTGCCACACACAGCAAACACATGAAACACCCCAAAGCAAACGCACGCTCCTAAAAAGAGTTGGAAATGTAAATTCTGCTTGCTTCTTGGTGACATAAACTTTGTGTCAGACTTCCACGGCACACCTATCGTGAAATAAAACATTACCTTTGATCAATCTTGTGTAAAGCAGATGTTTATGTATTAGGCTTATTTATTATAGACTATAGACATCAATGGCTAGTCAGGACATGACTCTGTACTTAGGGGAAAGTGGTCTGGGATTTTATATTGATCATCTCTGCAGAGCGATGAGAATTCACCTTCCAATTGGCGGAGAGCAGTCTGTGCTACTGTGGGTGTTCGTCACCAACCTTCCACTTACCATCTCATGTAGTTACAAAGATTAAGCCCATGGGCCAAAGAGCCTGCGGCTACCTTTGACCCACTGCACTTCGGCAACTTCTGAGTCCTGTCACTAAACACGACTTTACATTAGAGATTAATCAGTTCTTGTCTGCTGACTGAACTCTTTCCTCAGATTTCCTGACTTAAATTTCTGAAAGATCATCAAACCTTATATTTGTCATGGGAGTCTCCCACATCAGAGTAGCCCAGACTAAGCCTGTTGTGTGGACAGATTTTTCAAGCT